>JAABLK010000167.1:29449-48440 GCA_012295415.1 Phytophthora chlamydospora | reverse complement strand
GAGAGCGACGGCCGCCAGCTCGCCGTTGTCGAGATTGTCGAAGACGATGACGATGCTCCCGTTACACCTGGCTGCGATAGTCCTGCAGTGAGCGAGGAATCGCAGGACATCGATGGAAGCTGGAGCCACGACAAGCGAGATTGTGAAATCGACGCAGTCGGCATCGTTAGCGACGACGAGCCGTCCCCGGAATCGTCGCCCACGCGACCTGACCGACTGAATCTGGCCTACATTCTCGACGGGTGAAAACTCGTTTCCCATCCGCAGGCTGTTGATCAACCTGCATCGGCCAGACTGCATTATTTGCTATTAGCTAGTGCTGCTCAAATGCACCTTCGTATGAGCCATGCTTCTTCTTGTCGTTGAGGCCTGCAATGGAAGGCCCTCGAACCTTGACGGTCACAACTCTTCCCTCTTCATCAATGAATCACATTGACGGCGGCCCGCTTTCGACTCAGTTCTTCCGGCTTCTCGCAGTGACGAAAGCGGGCAACGCTCTGAGCAGCTCCGGCCATGACCGAATTCCGGCTGAGGATCGCGAGCCTTCATGAATCTTGCTTGCGAGTTTGCGTGGCGCGCTCAACAACTCGTGGGCATGGTCAATATCAAGGCTGCAATCAAAGTTCGTCATGGTTTGCTTGGATCGGCGACTTCAACACGACACAAAGACGGTGCCTGTTGACACCAACCTGCACGAAAACACACAATAGGTTATTTCACGTTGTGTGGTCTGCACTGCTCACTCGTCCAGGATGTAGACCAGGTCCAATCGATTCGTTCGATCTTGAGATGACTTCGGGGCTAAGGCGCCACCGCAAGCATGCTTTCGCTTCCCCGTCTTTTGAGTGCTTTCTCGTGCGTCGAGCACCACCTCGGCCTTTAACCAGCCTCTTCAAAAGTAGCGAGCTGGCGGCCGTCGCTCTTGTCGCCGATCATGTGGTCCTTGGCGATCAGCGCGTCGCCCATAACGCGCGAGACAAGAGCCGGACTCTTGAGCGCCTTCATCAGCGCGCCCACAAAGTCCACCTCGGGCGCATACCACTCGATCTTGCCGCGCTCGTTGAAATGGAAGTGGTTCACGCACGGATACGTCACCTCGAGCCCGATGAGCGACTGCGCCAGCGCCTCGTCCCCCACCAGGTGCGGAAACACCTCCTCAATCGTGCGCCGCGAGAACCGCACGCGCAGGTCCGCCATAATGGAGACCACCAGCGGGCCGTCGTCGTAGCGGTTCTCGGCCGTCACCTCTCGAGGCTCGGCCAGTTGCACCACGCTCAGCGACGTCATGGTCCACTCGATGGCCGCGTGGTAGAGCGAGTAGCGCTCCCACTGGTCCAGCAGCAGCTCCACGCCCTGGAACTCCCCGAATCGGGCGTTTTCAGTCATGACGGCATTGAGGAAGCCTCGTTGTGCATTGGTGGCCTGCGCCACGAGCGACGCCGACGCGTCCTGCTCGTCCACCGCTAAGCGCACGGGTGCACCGTGGCCGAACAGAGAGCAGTACTCGCTCACGATCTGTGCGGCGGCTCCCATGGGAGTGCGGCGCTGTGACAGCGCCAGCTCCTGCTGCACCTGCCGCGAAATGGTGAGCGTCTGGATCTCCTCTCGCAGCGCGGCCACGCGCTCCTCGAGGTGGGCGCCATAGAGCTTGCGGCGGCGGCGGTAGTACTTGCCGCGCTCGCTGTTGCTCATGAACTTGAGGTCGGGCGGCGGCGAGTCGTCGTACGGGGCAGGGCGAGCCTTGGCCTTGAAGTCGAATGCGCGCCGAAAGCTCATGGCTCTGCTTAGAATCGTAAAGTGAGCGACGAAGTGGAGGAGCCACCAAACCAGCTCCACTTTTGGATGAAAACCGCAACGTTTCACTCGTTGTGGCTTGTCACAAAACGGAGGCACGAAATGCCGTCGCCGCTGCACTTGCCCATTATGCCGCCGCCCAGTTAGGCCAACCTTATGAGACCCAGCATGGACTTCTTGCAAAACAGCGCCAATTCACCTTGAAGCGCTCTACAATGTGCCCAATATGCACGTTGGTGCCAACTTTGTTTGCGGCACCTCTCGGGGCCTCAGCGCTCATATCTGCGGTGTAATTGATGAGCAGCGCGATAGTCTTTTCCAAAACTTGGTGCTCCAACGTCACCGTCACCAGTGCATGCGCGCGCTTTCGTCGACAGCCCAACCAAACGAGCTTAGTCTCACTCTTTACAATGCGTAATGCCATTTACTATCGACGTGTGTCGTCGTTTGGCTGTCTGTGAGAGCTCCACTTTTGTTGCTCCCACAGCAAATGAAGGAAAGTGCTGGGCTCAACCGGCCCGTGGAATAACTGTCGGCTCCGGCATGCTGAAAGGCGCCGGTGAAAGGTTGGCTTTCGAGATGACACAACAGCGTTTGTCTGGCTTGTCCGACACTGTTCCAGGGGTACGACGGAATCGATCATCTTCAGGGACAGGCTCAAGTTTTTTTTTCCGGGGCGGTGCCGACCTTGCCGGCAGAAGGGTTCTATCTCCTAAGCTTCCGCTGCCCATGAGACCAAGTCGATGATGCACAATTGATCGATTACCTCCTACGTCGGACAGCCAGGCCGCGCTCAAGGCCGGATATCTGCTGGGAACGGACATGGTGACTCGGTTTCGAGTACACAGGCGGCGCCTTCACGAGTAGCGTTACGTGTCGGTAATTCTTCGCGCTTTCTCCACAGGTTGGCTGACTCCGTCAGGGTGCCAGTGGCAGTACACTCCGACCACTTTCAGCTCATTCGTCATTTCGCTGTCAGAGCCGCAAGTCGGGCTAAGCACCACCGTCACCATGAGCTCCCGTCGAACCTTCGGGCCCAAGACCAAGCACCGCGCTACTCCGTACGACGCCTCGCCGCCACCCGACCTCAAAGCCATGTCCAACAGCGAGCGCGGCAAGTACTACCGGCGGCGCCGCAAGCTCTACGGCGCCCACCTCGAGGAGCGCGTGGCCGCGCTGCGCGAGGAGATCAAGACGCTCACCATTTCGCGTCAGGTGCACCATGAGCTGGCGCTGTCACAGCGCCGCACACCGCTCGGAGCTGCAGCCCACATCGTGAATGAGTACTGTCTGCTCTTTCAGCACGGCGCACCCGTGCGCTTGGTTGTGGACGAGCAGGACGCGTCAGCATCGCTTGTGGCGCAGTCGACGAACGCTCAGCGAGGCTTCCTCAACGCCGTCATGACTGAAAATGTTAGATTCGGAGAGTTCCTGGGTGTGGAGCTCGTGCTCGCGCAGTGGGAGCGCTACTCGATCTTCCACGCCGCTCTCGAGTGGACCATGAAGTCACTGGATGTGATCCAGCTGGCCGAGCCTCGAGAGGTGACAGCCGAGAACCGCCACGACGACGGCCCGCTGGTGGTCGCTATCGCCGCCACGCTGCGTGTGCGGTTCTCGCGGCGCACGATCGAGGAGGTGTTCCCGCACCTGGTGGGGGACGAGGCGATGATGCAGTCGCTCATCGGACTCGAGGTGACCTACCCGAGCAACAACAAATTCCACTTCGATCGGGAGGGCAAGATCGAGTGGTATGCCGTGGAGGCCGACTACGCCGGCGCGCTCTTGACAGCACTCAAGGACCCGGAGTTGGTGGCTCGCATCATGGGCCACGCGGTGATCGTCCGAGGCCACATGATCGGCGATGAGGACGACGGCCGGCGAAGATGACGGAAAAGTGGCGAGAAGCCCTGCGGCCAGCGAAGACTCGTTAGTGGTGGCGCTGGACAACAACGGCAGCAACAAGCGCAGAGGCGATCACGCGGCCGTCGTGAGCGACGACGAGCCCGAGTCCTCTCCAAACCGGCTAGAGCTCTCCTACATTCTAGATGACTGAGCTTTGCTCTCGGTCTGGCCAACTGCACGGCCTGCGAAGTACATAGTTCTCGACCTCGATAAGTTCTCGATCCGGCCGTCTCGGACTCCGAGACGGAGACGGTCTCCCCCTTCTTGGTCAGCGCACGCGTGTTCTTTGTCCGCGCAGCATACTTGTCCGGCCGATCCCATGCCCGCCGCAGGGACGAGCGCTTCCTGGGGTCCGCGTGCGTCGACCGAACTGCTCCTGGTCTTGCTTGGTGCGCTTGCTTCTCCCAGGCAGGGCCCGCGTTGCCGCTGCAGCTCAACTGGGCGGAGCTCACTGGACGCATGACGCGGCAAACCAATGTCCGATCGGATCCCACCAAACCGAAGTCTCGGCCTCGTCGCTCCTTGCCTTCGCCTCTTGCTGGGAGATTAAATGCCGCTTCTGCTGTGCAGGCCAGGCGAGGTCACGGCGCGCGTGATGCCTCCAGGCCATGGACCGCTGCTGCCCACACTGAAGCTCGATCGTGACGTGCATCGAGAAATGTATTTCAAGCATATCGGGGGCCAAAGCGTCGTTGGGTATTGCGGAAGAGAGCGGAAAAGAGAACTTCTTCTTCTTGCTTTGCAGCACCACCCTCGCTACTGCCTCTCTGCTTGGCCTCACCACAAGCGCCGGCGCCTCCAGACTGGAGGCTCCAGCGCGCCGCCGACCGGACACTCATCGACACACGCTCTTTCAGTGACTGCACCAAGTCCCGTTTGTGGCATCATACAAAGCATGAAGGAACAACCACCACCAAGTGATCACGAAGAAGTAATGGGGTACAAAAGACCTGGCATTTGGAATGTAATGATACTGCATAGGATATCTATCATCGCAGGTTCATCGCAGGTGCATTTGTAAAGTCTCCCCCCAATTGGATATTGTTTGCTACAGGGTATCAAGTCTCTTAGGTTGGTGTGACATAAAAAGGACGATCATGGACGCGGAAAGTTGGGTCGTCATCCGATATTGAGTCGGCAGTCCTGAATTCGCCGCGCTGAGCTCACGTCGCTGATAGGAATCACAGACAACACCAGAAACAGGAATGGCCGCGCTCGACCGCCGCATGAACATCGCCGCGCTGTGCGGCGCCGCCGAGGAGGACCAGATCATGGAGACCGAGCACGAGCCCGAGCCCGAGGCGCCGCCGCTGCCGCCGCTCGCTCCCGTTCGTCACACCACGCCGCATTTCGGTGGCAGCAGCACTCCCGCCGCCGCGACTGGCAAATCGCCCTGTAAAAAGAGATCGCACCGCTTGTCCAACAGCGAGCGCGGCAAGCTGTATCGCTCGCGCCGGAAGAACTACGTGCAAACGCTCGAGGAGCAGGTGGAGCAGCTCAAGAAGGAGGTGGACCAGCTCAACCTCTACGACCGCTCGCAGCGACAGCAGCAGCAGCAACAACAGACCGCGTGGCCGCTCGCGCGACAACCGATGGGCGCGTCGTTCGCCAACATTGTGAACGAGTACTTCTCGCTCTTCAAGCACGGCGTGCCAGTGGCCAAGCACGGCAGCGGCGTGGACGCGCCGCAGGACCAGCTGCTACTATCGTCAAGGCAAGCAGGCTTTCTGAACGGACTCATGCACCCCAACATGGTCTTCGGAAGCTCGTACGGCGTGCGCGAACTGCTTGACCAGTGGGAGAAGTACTCGCTGTACCACACGGGGCTCAAGTACGAGGTCAAGGCCCTGCAAATCATGACGGCGGATCAAAACCCGGTGGTGCTCGCGCCCGCCACGCTCTACGTGCGCTTCACGCGGCGCACCATTGAAAAGATCTTCCCCCACGTGCTCTGGAATGAGACCCTCGTGCAGCGCCTCATCGGCATGGAGTTCGCGTACCCCGTGGGCAACACGTTCTACTTCGGCGACGACAACAAGATCCACCGGTACGACACGTACGTGGACTTCGTGGCCACCTTCGTGCGCGTGCTGGGCAACATGGAGGACACCATGGCCATGATGGAGAGCGCGCTCATCCGGCAGGAGTCCATGATCGGCGACCTGCTGGAGGAGCCGCCCCGAACCAGCACGCAGCAGGACAGCGCCGCGCTTGTTCACGAGGCCTTCCCGCGCGTCGAGGTGGTGGAGAGCGACAGTTACTGCAGCGAGAGCAGTGAGACCGGTCTCCCCGTGGGCGCCCGCATAGGCATGTCGCTGGAGGGAATTCTCTAGCAGCGGCAGGAACCCGTTAAAGCGTAACTATTCTTGAGTGTGTGCCGTTCGCAATGCTCTGGTTGTCGCAAAAACCTTGATATCTCGGCAATCGCGCCGCAGCAGTGAAGCGCCGCAAAGCAAATCCTTCCTCTCTTGCGCGGCCTGATCATCTCGTGTGCTTCACTTCGTTTGCCAGGTTTGTGCAAGGCGTGTAGAGCGTACCATCATCGCCCTTTGTGATGACTGCGTCGGTTGCTTGGTCACCGCGCTCACGATCGATTTGCCGGCCGACAGGAAGCGGCGGCGACGAAAACGACTGCAGGAAGCAAGGCAACGGCAATGACTGGCTTGCACAGGGCACACCCAACCTAATACATGTAGCTCAATGCATTGCCATCTTCTTGCACTCGTCATTCTGATGAGCCACTTCGATCAAGCCAGTTTCATGTCGGTTTTCGACCACTCAGCGCGCGTCAATCTTATTCCATACAAAAAACAAGTCAAATCGGGGCAACGCTACGCGTGACGGTCATCACTTTTCGACCATTTCCGATCCCCCACCAAGTCGATCAGATGTCCACACTGGCCGACGCCGACGCCGAGCTGCGCGCGATGGCGCGCTACTTCCTGGCGCCGGACCCCACGCCGCACTCCGCTGATGTCCCCGAGGACTGCGAGAACTCGTCGCCCAACCGCGGTGCGGCTGCCAAGGCCGTGCAGGCCCCCAAACCCGCGGCGCTCAAGAAGCAACAGCGCAACGAGCGCGACCGCCAACGCAGCTTCGCCAAGCGGGTAGTGTACCACCCACCGCTTCAACGGCAACGAGTGTCCTCCATAATGACGAACACGGTTTCTGTCCATCTGTGCCACTGCAGGAGTCCATGAAGCAAATGCGCACACAAGTCAAGCAGCTCGAGGAGCGCAAGCAGCGGCTCGTTCAGCTCGCGGACGGCAACAATGCTGCAGACAAGGCAACGTCGCCTCAAAGCCAGGAGTGTCGCTCCCCGACGCCGCTGGCGGAGTCCGCGTACCCGTCGCCGCAGACGCCCATCAAGCGCGAGAACTTCGTGCGGCTGGCCAACGAGATCGAGGCGTTCCGGCGCCAGAACGCCACCATGAAGCAGCAGCTGCGGCAGCGCGACGTGAGCACGGGCTACATGCAGAACCTGCTGCTTGAGTTCGACGACACGGACAGCGACAACAACAGCAGCAGCGGCAGCGACACCCGTGAGGCCAAGAAGAGCGGCCGGCCCAGGCAGCCGCTGGGCTCGGGGCCCCGCCCGTTCAACGGCGACAGCAGCGTGCGCTTCACGCCGCTCACGACCGAGGAAGGGCTATCGTGCGTCAAGCAGACGCTGCAGCTCATCAACAACGCGCGCTTCCTGTACGCGAGCGACGCGCACTACGTCAACCGCTCGAGGTTCCTCGGCTGGGAGCAGTTCACGCTGCGCCAGGGCTCCACCATCACCTTCTCGGTGCGCAAGTCGCTGCCCAACGTGACGCCCGCGCAGCTCATGGCCACAACGTGGCACCTGCTCACAGACGGCAAGAACACGCAAAAGCTGATCCCGTCGACCGTCAACACCCACATCCGGCCGCTGCAGAAGCTGTCGGACGACCTCTTGGTCATCGACCGCCGCACCGAGGACAACGCGCGCACGGGCGTGTTCGGCAAGAAGCTCGCGCTTCGCACCGTGTACGTGCTCTTCCGCGTGGCGGACGCCGACGGCTGCCAGACGCTGGCCATGAAGACCATCAACCTGCCGCTCGTGAAGAAGCTGCTGCGCGAGGACGAGCTGTGGTGCGAGATCTTCTACTGGATCCGCTTCCTGCCCGACGGCAGCGTCAAGAACAGCGGCGGCTACGACAGCCACGGCCGCCCGCGCGACTTCGCCACCCAGATCGAGTTCGGCGGCTCCAACACGTACACGCGCGACGAGATCGCCAAGACGTGGCTGGCCGAGCTCATGTTCCTCGCCATCCGCTGGGAGGGCCTGGCCGTGGCGCCCACGCTGCTCAAGTTCTAAGGCCACGTAGGGAGTCCGATTCAGCCAGCACCAAGTAACTTGTCCGAGTCCAACAATCCAAGTACAAGGTGAAGTTGAAGAAGTAGCCTGATGACTTGCGTCTCCGCTGCCGACTGGTAATCCGCGATGAGCAGTCCCACGTTTAATCTGGCTGGAGAGGATGCCGGGCGTGACGAGCGAGCGAAGGGCTCAGAGCAAGTTTGTCAGCTGAGCTAGCGCGATGAACGCTTGGTTCACGTCGAGCTCCAGTGACGACGCGTCGGAGCCGGCGACGGTCAGCGAAGGTGTCGCCAGGCCAACGACGCGGCCTCAGTCGGCCATCAAAGCGGAGCCGTCGCCGGAGCCGAGCGAGGAGAAGCCGCCAGTGGCCATCAAGACGGAGGAGAAAGAGCAGGGCGATGCGGCGCTGTCGGCCGAGCAGCTCAAGAAGCGCCGGCGCAACGAACGAGATCGCAGACGCAGTTGCGTCAAGAGGGTGCGTCATGGTTGGGCATTCTGGCTGGTGAGGTGCTGACGGAGACCGTGTGAACAGGAGACCATGGAGCAAATGCGCACGATGGTGGCGGTGCTGGAGCGGCAGAAGCAGCAGCTCATGGAGCATATCGCGGCCGCCGACTCGCCGGGCAGCAATGGCGCCAATGAGTGCCAGTCGCCGACGTCCTGGCCCAAGCTCGTGGTGTCGACGTCGCTGTACCCGTCGCCATCGACGCCGGTCACGCGGGACGACTACGTGCAGTTGGCAGCGGAGATCGAGGCGTTCCGGCTGCAGAACGCGGCGATGGTCGAAGAGCTGGCGCGGCGAGACCTCTTCAACAACAGCCTGCGCTACCGCCTCGCGAGCTTCCCGCCACTCGACAGCAACAGCAGCGGCATGAAGCTCGCCCAACTCACGCGCGAAGAAGGTGAAGCCTGCGTGTGGGAAGCGCTCGAGCGGATCCACGCCGCCCGACTGCTCTACGCGAGCGAGGAGCGGTTCCGAAATCGCCCCACGTTTCTAGGCTGGAGCCAGTACTCGGAGCGACAAGGCCAGCTCGTCACCTTTGGCGTCAAGAAGGCGCTGCGCAATGTCACGCCGCAGGAGCTCATGGACCGGACGTGGCAGCTCCAGATCGACGGCCACAACCACCGGCGGCTCGGGCCGTCGCACCTCCGCACGCACATCACGCTGCTGCAGAAGATCACGGACGACATCCTGATCATGGACCGGCGCACCGAGGACCAGTCGCGCGCCACGGAAGGCGGCCAGCCGCTCGTGCTGCGGACGGTGTACGTGCTGTTCCGCGTGGTCGAGGACGACGGCGCGCAGACGCTGGGCATCAAGACGCTGGACGTGCCCGTCGCCGACCGGATGCTGCGCAGCGACGAAGTCTGGTGGGATATCTTCTACTGGATCCGGCTGTCGCCGGCCGAGTCCCTCGTTGCGTCGGACAAGCAGGGCGTCACCACCATGACGGAGTTTGGCGGCGCCAACGCGTGCGCACCCGAGGACCTGGCGTCCTCTCGACTGAAAGAGCTCGTTTTCCTCGCCATTCGATGGGAGACGCTCGCGGTGGCCCCCTTCTTGCTGCAGCAGTAGGGCAGTAGGAGGGAGATAGCTCTAATGAAAGGCACCCCGAGCGGGTAAAAGTTCAGAGAGAATAAACATGTACGCCCCCGTCCCCTCTCAGTGATTTCTTGCGACCCCCATTCCCAGATCGACCGCTTTCGTGACAGCATGGATCCCGAGCGCCGTCGCCGTCGTAATGACCGAGACAGGAAGAGAACTCGAGCGAAGAAGGTGTTGCTCTGCGTCGTGTTTTGCTGCCCGCTTACGTAGACCTTAACGCTTCCTTTGTCGTCGGACAGGAGGAGTTGAAGGACATGCGACGACTTGTGCAGGACCTCGAGCAGCAGAAAAAAGAGCTCGCCAAGCAGAGCGCCAATGCGGCCAAGTGTCTCCCTGCCGGCCCCAGGCCCAGTTCGACCGTTCCAATGGACACGTGCTCTGCTGAGACGGAGGTCAACGTTCAGGCCTTCCTCGAGTTGTCGGCCGACGTAGAGGCCGTCCGCCTCGAGAACGCCAACTTGATGGACCAGATCGTGGAGCGGGACCTCCTCTACAGCGTCCTGCGCACGGGGCTCCTCGAATTCAGCCAGGACAAGCGTGGCAAGCATGACGAGCAGTTCAGGCCATTGACGCACGAGGAGGGCGTGGCTTGCATGCACAAGACGCTGCACTACATCAACAACGCGCGACTGCTGTACGCCAACGAGGCCAACTTCCAGGACCGCCCCACCATCTTCGGATGGAGGCAATACTGCAAACGCCAGGGTGCGTTCATCAACTTTGCAGTGAAGAAGTCGCTGCCGAACGTGACGCCGCGGCATCTCGCCAACACGACGTGGCGGTTTGCCTTGGACAGCGATGTCCTCAACTCACTGGGACCGACGCAGATCAAGGCGAAGGTGACGATCCTGCAGAAGATCATGGACAACTTGGTTGTTCTCGACCGACGCACTGAGGATCGCACGCGCCCGGGCGCGGATGGCAAGATGCTGGTACTCCGAACCATCTACATTGCCTTTAGATACGAAGGCCCCGACGGCAGCCAAACGATCGCTTTGAAAACGATCAGCCGAAAGCTCGTCCAGAGAATGCTGCGGGACGATGAAGTGTGGTGCGATATCTTCTACTGGATGCACTACGCGTTGGAGGACGCGGTTGGCGAAGACTCCGGCGCGCGCATGACTGCGTCGGAGTTTGGCGGCGCCAACACGTACGCGAGCGAGGAGTTTGCGTCGTCGTGGCTCGAGGAAGATTTGTTCCTCGCTACGCGGTGGGAGACGCTCGTGTTCCCACCGCGGCTGGAGCTGAAGTAGAAGCAGATCCTGGAGTTTATCTGGTGATGTAAGAGGAAAATAATAATAATAATATAGTGGGAAACTGAGTTCAACGCAGTCTTCAGCACTTCTGAGTCATGGATAAGTGAATACTCGATGCATCCACGATAGCTTGAGCAATTTCTCACGAGATCAGCTTTTCAAGCTGACTAATTAAATCATAGTTGCTGTGTTTTGTGTTTTAAACAGCCTCTGATGTGGGCAACAGCACAAGGGGAGCGATGTTGTGGCTCTCCCAGCGTAGCAGCATGAAGAAGACTTCGCGATGCCAGCGACGCGCAAAATCCGTGGAGTGGCCATCCAGAGACCCGCCGAAGCGAACGCGGCAGCCAGCGTCATCGTTTCCTTTCGCCGCAGCCGACGAGAAGCCAAACCACATGAAGGACTCGAACCAGAGGTTGTTAGCACAGCCGCAGCGCCGCGTGAACGACGGGTTCACGGACTGCAGCACCACGAAGAGTCCTGCTGGCGAGGCCATGCGATACAACAAGTAGATGNACTTGGTTGTTCTCGACCGACGCACTGAGGATCGCACGCGCCCGGGCGCGGATGGCAAGATGCTGGTACTCCGAACCATCTACATTGCCTTTAGATACGAAGGCCCCGACGGCAGCCAAACGATCGCTTTGAAAACGATCAGCCGAAAGCTCGTCCAGAGAATGCTGCGGGACGATGAAGTGTGGTGCGATATCTTCTACTGGATGCACTACGCGTTGGAGGACGCGGTTGGCGAAGACTCCGGCGCGCGCATGACTGCGTCGGAGTTTGGCGGCGCCAACACGTACGCGAGCGAGGAGTTTGCGTCGTCGTGGCTCGAGGAAGATTTGTTCCTCGCTACGCGGTGGGAGACGCTCGTGTTCCCACCGCGACTGGAGCTGAAGTAGAAGCAGATCCTGTGATGTATAAGAAAAATAAATAATAATATAAACTGAGTTCAACGCAGTCTTCAGCACTTCTGAGTCATGGATAAGTGAATACTCGATGCATCCACGATAGCTTGAGCAATTTCTCACGAGATCAGCTTTTCAAGCTGACTAATTAAATCATAGTTGCTGTGTTTTGTGTTTTAAACAGCCTCTGATGTGGGCAACAGCACAAGGGGAGCGATGTTGTGGCTCTCCCAGCGTAGCAGCATGAAGAAGACTTCGCGATGCCAGCGACGCGCAAAATCCGTGGAGTGGCCATCCAGAGACCCGCCGAAGCGAACGCGGCAGCCAGCGTCATCGTTTCCTTTCGCCGCAGCCGACGAGAAGCCAAACCACATGAAGGACTCGAACCAGAGGTTGTTAGCACAGCCGCAGCGCCGCGTGAACGACGGGTTCACGGACTGCAGCACCACGAAGAGTCCTGCTGGCGAGGCCATGCGATACAACAAGTAGATGGTGCGGTACTTGGTCGGCGTCTGCCTCTCGCCCTCGGGACTCAATTCCTGCTGCATGCGACGCACCACGACGATGTCGTCGTTGATGTGATGCAGCACTTCCAGTTGCAAGGCATGCAACACAGGCTCTAGCATCGTGGCAAACTGCCGCTGGTTCCGGCAGTAAGCCCACGTCTTGTGGAACAACTGGCCAGGAGAAAAGCCCTGGAACGTCTTGTCGAACGCGAACTCGACACCCGTGTCGTCGTTCACCAATCTGCAGTGCTGCTGTCTCCAGCCCATCATATCCGCATAAGACTCCTGCTCTTTATTGCTCGCCAACGCCGTGTAGAACCTGGCAATGTCGCTCGTGGCATCCCGCACGAGCTGCAGACAGTGGCCGATGGTGCTCACGTCCCACGTGACGAAGTCGCAGAGCGTCACGGGGTCTCGCTTCACCACAGCTCCACTCTGTGTGCTCATGACATAGAAGTCGGCGTCTGCGTCCTTGGTCTTAACTCCTTCCAGTCGCCGCTGCATCTGGTTCTGCTCGAAGTTGTCTGGGTGCGCGCGCGTGATGGCCAGCAGCGAGTCCACGAGCTGCGCGTGCAGCGCGTCGTTCTCGCTCAGTAGCTGCTGCCTTTGCTTCTCCAAGTGAACCACTTGGGTCTGCAGGCTCTGCGGCGGCTGCTCCATTGCTTGCGTCTTGACGTGCTCCAAATCCTCCACTGTGCGCATCATGGCCGCGATCTGGTCACGGAAGCGCTGTCTGGAGCGCCGCATCGTCTCGCGGTGGCTGGCACGCCGCGCTGCTGCGCGTTCCTCGGGCGAAAGTTTCTTCTTCTTGGGAGTCTTTCTTGCGGGTTTCTTCTTGCTGGTATTGGCGTTAACGTCGACGTTTTCCTGGTCGGTGGACGGGGACGACGCCGAGTCGCTCAGCACGTCGGGCGCATCCGAGAGCAGAGCCGACACGAAGGCCACCTCGTCCTCCGTCCAGAGTGGGGCGCAGTGCAGCGGCGCCTCCAGGAGCTCCACGTCCATGGCTAGGAACGGACCTGATAACCTTGACGAGTGCGTGGCGACGGCCAGTAGGAAAAGTGAACGGTGAAGCGAGCGGTGACAGCCATCTGTACCGTAACCAACGGTATAAGTACGATGCGTCATCACAAAATAATGAGGTATTGCACACTAACTTGGTACCTACATTCTGAGCAATAAGATTGTAAATGCAATAATTAAGCTACCGGTAGGTCATTATTAATAATTTATTAGTGGAGAATTTGTAAAAAGCGATGTAGGAAAGAGGCCGCTTTCAAGACCGTTCACTCTCGATTTGATGTAGCCAAGGGACCTTCGCAATAGGTCCTCTAGACATCAGCTTTCCCTTGGCATTCCTGAGCCGCGGATGCGGAGCAGCAGAAACAGCTCAACTGAATAAATGAGTGAGCAAATAGGCTCTCAATTTTTGTGCTCTCAGATCAGCATTTGGTCAAAGCCTTTTTTTCATTCTGATAATCCCCTTTCCCGCCAAAAAGTGGTCCCATGTCGCGCGGCTTCTCTCTAGGTGGCGCGAGCTTCGTGCTGCACGGGCTTCCGTGCCCCGAGCGTCAGGACCTGGAGGCGCTAGTGCTCGCTAATCATGGCACGCTCTTCGACGCGGCCAATCCGCACAAAACCGACTTCGTCTACGCGCTCACAGGCTACTGGGCGGATTGCGAGCCTGCCGCCCTGCCCTCTGGTATCCTAGTGCGTCCTGTGACGCGCTTTTGGCTGCAGGAAACGCTGCGGCTCGGGCGCTGGCTGCGAACCGACAGCCACCCGTTCTTTGAGCCCCCACCGAGGCCGCGGGACCTTCATCTGCAGTATCCTGCCGGATTCCAGGACCAGGACGAAGTAGATCAGGACGGCGATGTGAAGATGCAGGATCCTGCAGGACCAAGTCATCGAGCCAGGATGCCATTCTCGCCCAGCTGCCTCTTCCGGGGTGAGGTGCCGCTCTGGCCGTACGTCGCAGCCTTCCTGGCTCAGCCTATGCAGAACGTGCAGGACCTGGCGGCCAGACTGCAATTGTACGGGCCTAGGACGGTTTTTTTAGTGCAGGATCGAGTGATGTTATAGTGACGTGACTGCTGCTGTGTCAGGATCACGCTGTCAGATCCAAGAAGAAGGTTCAATTGCCTCGAGTACGCAGTGAACGAGGTGAGATGGACCGGCAAGGGGGGTGAAGTGTGGCGGTGGGGGCGCTAACAGCAGAGTTTATGATGCTTTGTAGTTACTGACGCACGAGGAGCGGACTGCGTTCTTCCTGGGCGTATTGCCAGAGATGACGCGGCTTGTGCTCGCCATGCCGCAGATGTTCGCGATGCCACCGCCACTTTTGGCGCCACTGGAGCAAGAGGAAGAAAGCACTGAAGGCGCAGACTCCACCGAAGCTGGTGGAAAGGCTCGCGTGGTGACGCAGAGCCACCAGTTCACCAAGTTGGAGGTGCTGACGCTGGTGTGCGGCTGCTTCTTCGGCATTTTCCCCGACCAAGACATCGCCAAATCGACCCAGCCGGACCTCAGTCCACAGAGCCGAAAAGCAGGTCGTCGTGGCGACGACAACGACGTCGTCCAGTTCCCGTACTTTACAGCAGCTCGAATGTTCTCAGCGCCCGGTAACATGGGCAGAATGGTGGTATTGAAGGCCCAGAAGATCCGCTGCCTCTTGCAGTACTTCTTGCGCGTCGTCCCGCGTGCAACATCCGACCGCGCAGCGTTATCCGCCGAGGTGATTGACTACACGCGCGTCGGCGTACATCTCCCGCTTGTTCAGGGGCGAATTAGCGCGGAACAACCTCCTCAAGACCTGCTAAACATGTTAGGATCCGCCCGTGACAGCACCGATGTTGCTAGTCAAGCGCAAGGCGCTGCAGATATCGATACTGCACACCCACGCTTGTACGGCGCGAGGTGTGTCTCGGACACGTTGATTGAAGACCTGGACCAGCACTTACAGATCGATTTCGCCAACAAGTTTGCCGGTGGCGGAGTCATGAACTCTGGCTGTGTGCAGGAAGAGATTCGCTTCCTGCTCTCGCCTGAGCTACTGGTGTCGTGTCTTGTGTTCGCCAAGCTGGAACCTCACGAAGCTTTCGTGGTGCACGGCACGGAGCGCTACAGTTCGTATCTAGGATACGGCGGGTCATTCGTATATGGTGGTAACTTCCAGGACACGACAGGTTTGGTTACATTACCTGACGGACGCTTTCGACGCGAGTGCGCGATCGTGGGGATTGATGCGACGGACTACGGCTCAGCGCGCGTGGAGCGCCAGTACACGCGGGGTCACGTATGGCGCGATCTGGTCAAGGCCTACGCCGGCTTTGCCTACTCTGAGTCGCACGACGGAGGACGCGGTTGGCCCGTGGCTACAGGAAACTGGGGCTGCGGCGTGTTCCGAGGGGACCGTGAACTCAAGTTCCTGATTCAGTGGCTTGCAGCGTCGCTACGGCATCGCGAGCTGGTCTACGTGCTGTTCGAGCGCGACTTGGACCTGCAAACCAAGGTCGACCCGCTGCTGGCGCTGGTTACCAGTCCGAAGGCGCGTGAATGGGACCGGCGCAGTGGCGGCGTCACGCTGTGGCTCATGGAGTTCCTGTTTAACGAGCTGAGCGCTGGTCGTGGCACTAGAGGCGAGCAGAGCGTGCTGGCGCGTGCTGCTCTCTCACTGGAAGGAGCGCTAGCCGCTCTCCAACTGCCAGTAGAGCAGCAGAAACTACAGCAGCAACCTGAAGGTTCGCCTCACGCCAGTCCGCTATCTTCTGAGCCGAAGCCGAACTCGTCTCCTCGACGTGAAGAACGAGTCGATGAGGTCTCTGAAGGGATCAAGAAGAAACCCAAGATGAGCAACAAGGAACTTCACCAGAGAACGATGCAGGACTTCTTTTCTTCTAAGTAACTGCTAAGTTGTCGAAGGACATGCATTGGCTCTTAATCTACTCACATACAAACACATACCAAGGTTTGTATCTTGTCATTCCTTGGTGCAGGCTCCGTTAACTCCACGAGAGGCTCCTCTACGCCTTCTTCTTGAGGACTTGGCTGTTGTCGTTGGTGTTGCGCTTGGCGGCGTCCGTAACGACGTCGATGGCGTTGCTGCCCGTTTCCATGGCGACGTTGGTGGCGGCGGCGACGACTGTCATGGGGTCGGGCACTGAGGCCGCGGCCGGCGAGAGGCTCACGACGGCGAGCACGAGCAGCGAGGCGAAGGCGAGCAGGCGAACCATTGTGCGGACGTCTGTTGTGGAGACGAAGAGAGAGTGGCGACTTGAAATGCGCGTGACGGCGCGGCTTGGTTTGTGCTCTCTGAGAGCGAACGTGTCGGTCCGAGGCTCGCAGGCTGCTGGAATCGGATGGGCCGATAGGCAGCTCGAGCAGAGAACAGTCGGCCGGCGTTTGTACCAAGCCATGAGGCTCGAAATTTGAGCTGCCGAGCCTGAAGCTTTGCCTCCACCGGGTCTCTGCCCGCCAGCCGGTTCCAGGCAAGGCACAGCGCTTTGCCTTCAATGCCTTCCTTGTGCTCTCGGTGAAGACAACGCTATGCTGCCTTGGTCCCCTGCCCAGTGTAGCGACTGGAAACCAACACGGGCTTTACCTTGTGAGTGAGCTCAGCGTGTACTACATATACGCTGCATCGCTCGGCCTTGCACAAGTTCGTGTCCGCGCCGTAAAGCTTCTGACAGCAAAACAACGAGCACTTCAACATGAAAAGACCAACGTGAAGAGGAGCAAAACCGAGGGACAGTAAAATGTCATTCAGAAGCTGCGATCAATGAGAAAAATGAAGAGGAATCGGCTCGTGCCGCGCGCTGCGCTGTGCCGCCCGTCCCAGCGTGGCTTCGACTCCTATCTTGGCTCCTACATGACGCTCGCGAGCAGCCCAGCGAGCGTGATCGCCGCAACGCAAGTTGCCGAAAGCCCGTTCGTCGAAGCTGACGAAGTGGTCGAAATACCGTCGGCAGAGCCGCTGGCCGATGCGCTGGTCGTGCTGGTCGACGGCGCAGTCGTGGCAGCCGTGCTGCTTCCTGTGGTGGTCGAGTTGTTCGTTGCGGACGACGTTGAAGACGCAGCGATGGTGGAGCAGTCGTACGAGCCATCAGTGGCGTTGTTGTAGCTGTAGCAAGCTTCTTGGGCGGCGCTGGCCGCTGCCTGCGCGCAGTCGAGCGAGCTGTCGGTGCCGTTGTTGTATCCGAGGCAGGCTTCTTCGGCGGCACTGGCGGCGGCGTCCGCGGCTGCACTAGCGGTGGACTCGGTGCAGTCTAGAGACGCGCTGTGCTCGGCGTTGAACTTGATGCACGCGTCGTTGGCGGCGCTTGCGGCCGCGTCGTAGGCCTCTTCGGCAGCACTGGCAGCGTCGCGGTGGAACTCCTCGATGTTGCTGGCGGCGTTGTCGATCCAGCTTCCAGCAGCATCGGCAGCGTCTTCGGCGGCACTGGCGATGGCGTTGGCCGCATCTTCCGCAGCGTCGGCGGCATCGTCGATGATGTTGGCAGTGGTCGGCGTCGATAGCGCAAAAGCAGCGAGCGCCGCAACGGTGAGGAAGGAAGAGAAGCGAGCCATGCTTGGAAGTGGGTGGTGTCTTCGGAAGAGGTAGTAGTTGATGCTTGAGGGCGAATTGAGGAATGAGGTCCAGTTGATGCCACGAAAGCGACGTCGAGCCGTCTCACATGCGCGCCGACACCGACCTGATATTGTCTTGAAAAGCTCCTCGTGGTGGTGAAACACAGAGGAGTAGCCTGTACGAGTTCCTCAGTGGTGGGGCAAACGAGTTGCTGCTGGATATACTGAGACGACAGGGTTTACATTGGCGAGGAGGTAGCTGTATCCGAGATAATCAAGACGTGCACAATCGGCCAGCTTGATCACATCCTGCGAAGTGTGCCGCGGAGAGCTGTAAACATGGCTCCCCTTGAACGATGTGGGTTGCTGTCCAGCAGGAGCGCCGACGTGGGCCACAGCTCGAGGTGTGACAACCAACCAGCCCTTGAAGCTACCGGATTTTCGTACACCAAGGCAAACTACAACAGCGATTACGAACGAGACGAGCAACTCGATCGCTGCAAGCGAACCTATTTCCCACGGCACCGCAGCACTTGATGCGCTCACAGCCGCACGACGCCGATACATCGAGCTTGATCTTCATGCGGCGGAGATAGGACCTTGAATGATGCCGTTCCTTTCGTGAACGCTGTGTGCAGGTCTCTTAGATGGGACAAACCATGAAGCTCTGGAACAAAGACTCTCTCAAACAAAAAGCAAACGGGTATGATATTCAATTCATTACAGGAACACAATCAGCAGTGAGATCGAGCTTAGATACAAAGCAGTTCCGGCGAACGTTGATGCAGTCGATGTCGAGTCTTGAACGGGTGCTTCAGTCGTATCTTCCTCAGGACTTGCCTCACCGTCGCAGCTGTTGACAGCGTCCTGCAGCATCTCTTTCTGGTTGTTGCCCATGTACCAGCAGTCGGGCATATCGGACGCAACTTGCGCCATGACCGCATTGCAGTCAGTGGCGTCACATGGCCAGTAGACCGCAGCATTTCCGATGGGCATGAATTCCGCGTACGGTGCGCAGGCGTCTGTCATGGCGCCTGCCGAGTACAGATCCACCAGTACTTGGTTGTCGAGATCCGAGCAAGTTTCAAATGCATCGACACAAGCGGTGGTAG
>JAABLK010000167.1:14716-29349 GCA_012295415.1 Phytophthora chlamydospora | reverse complement strand
AGTTGACAATCTTTAATCTGCACTCTCGACTATCAACTGTGATCACCCAACGATCCTCCCTCGGCATCCTGGGTAAACCGACGCTGTTGTTGTCCTACACGGCAGCGATTACTCCATCAACGGTCGGTTAGGAGAGCTCACCAGCACCAGCAGCTCGATCTGTGCTCGTGGAGTTCGAACTAAGTCATTCCCCATTTTGCTTCCAAGCTCCAACTCGAACACCCACCAACTTTCGAAAATGGTTCGCATCACCGCTTTCCTCGCGCTCACGGCCCTCGCTACGGCTACCATCGTCTCGCCCGCTTCGGCCGACGTGATCAATGATGCAGTGGACGCCGTTGAAGACGCCTACGACACCACCGCCAGTTGGGTCGATGGTGCTGCCGATACGGTGGGCAGTACGACCGAAGACGCTTACAACACCGTCGCGAGCGCCACGGGCTCCATTGTCGATGACGTATCCTCCGCGCAGACGCTCGCAGCGACGACATCAGCTGCCGTTCTGGCCGCCGTCATTGTGAACATCCTGTAAGCTGCTGCAAGCGCTGTAGCTTCTGCAGCTGCAGTGTCGGTCGACGATAGAATACACACGGCTTCACCTTTCATGAAATCATCTTTGTTAGTCGTGTTGAACTTGCCAGTGGATCAAGTGTACCTGGACAGGATCGTGGACAAGCATGGTTCGACAGCACACTACCTGGGTAGTGCGTCCTTGCAACCTCGCCTCCCTTTGCTCAGGAATGCCCACCCCGTCCGTACAGCCTGCCTAACTAACGATGGGGCACACCAAATCGCGTATCCCGGAACCGTCGATCAAGGGCATCTGACGCTCGAGGCAGCTCCATCACCGGAGCCGCTGCCACATTGAACCACAACGGAGTTCTACTATCCCTTGAGCCTCAAGCCTTGAGGCCGTGGCGTTGCTATCGCAGCAAGGCTTGCTCACGAAAGGCCTTGTCTGTCGTGGCGAAAGACGACAAAAACGTCAGATTAGAGTGTCCATTTTGCCCGAATCGCACTGCAACTTCAGCTTTCAGAGCTGAACCTCCCTCGGCCCAAGCTGTGAGTGACTGTGAGCCGTAGGACAAGCGCTTTTGCGTGAGTGAACTTTCCTTGCGCGACAGCAACACGATCAGCTGGATCGATTAAAATCCACCGCGCGGAGAGACTACACTACCGCACGGTCGTGGTGCAGTCCGGTTCCTACAACAACTCGCTCATTTCTGAAATTGCCTCCGCTCCAGCATCTCTTTCCAACATACCCACAAGATGCGCGTCCTGTCCTGCCTCGCATTCGCCATGATCGCCGCTGTCGCCAGCGCCGAGCACGCCGTGGTTGACGAGCTCGTCAGCAGCGTCACAGACGCCGCGACCAGCGCCGCCGGCAACGTGGTGAGCGACGCCACCAACGCAGTCACTGATACGGTCGCCAGCGCCGCCACGGACGCCGCCACAACTGCGGCCGACACGGTTGCGAGCGCCGCCGGCACTACCGTCGACTCCGCCGTCGACACGGTCTCCAATGCCACGGACACGGTCTCCGATACCGCCAACGCCGCCGGCAGCCTGCTCGACTCGGCCGGCAGTGTGATCGACGACGAGGCCAGCATCGCCAGCTCGGTCGCCGACGACGTGGCGAGCGCCGCCGGCTCCGCCACCGCCTCAGGCTCCTCCGCAGCCCCCTCGCTGCGCCAGTCCTCGGGCCTCGTCATGGCCGCCCTCGCAGTCGCTGGACTCGCGCTCAACTTCGCCTAAGCGCGGAGTATCTGAAGTACATGTAGACACCCCCGCAAGTCTAAGCGTGCACACCGTGCATCGCATTAATCAAACCATCGTTCAGTTTTTAGTCTCCGTCTTCAATCGACGTCGCATTGCACCAGCGTAGAGTTTCACCGCGATCGCACCGGCAGCAACACCTCCCCAAAACCAATCCCAAGTGTGCAACGAAGCCCCATGTCGAAGAACATGTGCTCCGCTGACGGAGAATCCGGAAGTCCCAGGCACCACCGGCACAATGGACCATTGGAACGGACCCACCATGACGAAGATCTCGATCCAAGATAGGTCGCCATGGTGAGCTTCAAGGTCGGGCAAGACAAGCAAGAAGAAGAGAACGGGAGCAGCTCTTAAAAAATGTACGTGCTGTTCTTGAAAAGAGAGATGTCGTCCAGTAGAGGGCATGCTCGCTTGGAGGACGACCCGAAATTTACTCTACACCAGACTACATCAAGCCGTGGATCCCATTCCGTCGTGGGCGGAGCCGCCCTACACTGGCGCGACCACCTTAGATAAAGAGTCCAGTGATGGCGATGACAGCCACCGAAGCCAGGGCGATGCTGGGCGTCACGTGCGAGGAGGCTGACGAGGCTGAAGCCGACGCAGATGCCGAGGCGGAGGCGTCCGAGCCCTGGAGGCTGCTGGCTGTGGAGGCGTCCGAGCCCGACGCGCTGATGCTTGTCTCCGTCGTCACGTTGGTGATGCTGTCCGAGATGGCGGCGGCCGTGTTGGAGTCGTTGTCCTCCGTGAGCGTGGAGGCCGTGGCGGTCACTCCGGTGCTGTCACCGGCGTTGTCGACCGCACTCTCGACTTCCGTCGAGGCCTTCTCATTCGCTTGAGCGGCCACCTCCATCGGGTCCGGGATGCTGTCTGCCGAGGTCACGGCCACTGCGGCGAGGGCCAGGAGCGCGATGTACGTCATGAAGCGAGCCATGGCTGATCTGAAGGGGAGAGCTTTGCTGAGGTAGGTACAGGTCGAGCGTCGAGTGGCGCTGTGCTGTAGGGAGGTTGCTTTTCCGAGTGAGCCACAGACAGCAAAGCCCCGGTCTATTATAACAGCTGAACGACAGGGTGACCATCTCAAGGCTTTCCTAGCGCGCTAAAGCAGTGCGAGCTAAGTGCTCTCGACGACCGGCTTTCTCCATCTGCTGGCGCCGAAGATGCAGGTCGGGATGCGGAGCCTTGGCTCCTGAGACCGTGAATGTCGATACAGCAGCAATAATGCCAGGTGTCGCGGGTGTTCCTGCCGCCTCTTGCATGGCCTCGATCCCTGTGATTTGAGCTGGCCCTGCTGCCATGTAAAGTCTTGAAAGCAATAGCCGATCGCAGGTCCGCGCAACGCGGAGGATTTCCCCATCAATTACTTCCTATCGCGGTGCATGCCATGGAGCGGTGAAAATTATCCCCTTCATTTGCTGGTCTGCGTGTCTGCTCGATTAATATGGGCTGAGTGAAGGCTTGAAGCAGAGGCACCTTGCCTTCGGTAGAGCGCAAGCAACAAACAGTCTGGGAAGTTGAGGGACACTTCAACACCAAAGTGCAGCCATCTGGTCAACCAACACCGATGTTGATGCGCCGTCGGTCGAAAGCTGAAGGGGAATTCGATTAGCTGAAGCGCAACAGCATCGCACGACGAATCGATCCAGGCGAGCTGCTGCGGCCAAACGCATGCTTAATGCATTGTTCGCGTCGTTGCCCGAGCACGGCACCGTCAGCAAGTAAAGCCCGCAAACGGGAAGTAAAGTATCTGCTGCGTCGCGAACGAGGAGCGCCTGTCATGAACCAGCTCAGTGGCGACTTCGGACAGTTCGGCGCTGCGCTGGCCACCGGAGCCATCCCGGTGTTAACAATCTAGTTGCACCGCGCACATCTTGCACCGGCGGTCGTTCCGAGCGCTTGATTCCGCTGTGGTTGAGATCTGCACTGGAAATGCCGAGCAAAAGGCACAATCGGACGGAGAGGTTGAAGGTGAGTCTGAGTCAACGCGCTGGGCGCTGGATGACGACTGCAATAGCCGGGTAAGCACCTGGAGCCGCGGAGCAACAGCGTGGCTCGGAGCTCCGAGCGCAGCCATCTGGAGCCTGCCTGACCCCCGAGGCGCGGCGACGAGTTGATTTGTGCTCGTCCAGCTGGCGCTCATGTATCGCCTCCAGGGCGTGTCTCCGAGCGTAGTAATTGTACGACCTGGTGCAAGAGCACCCTGCAACTCGGTGCGAATGCATTCAACAGGAAGCAAGTCAATATTTCTCGAGGAGGACCGCGGATATCGCAGGGCCGCCGCCGCTGCTCTACAGTTTGCAGCAGTGCCGCAACTCCACAATGCCTCGACGTGGCCTCGGCAAGTGCAAGCAACCCCGTGTTCCTCGTTTTTTCGTTGGTTTATTTGGTTGGTCGGCAGCAGACCACCTTTCGGGAATGGTATCGGGTCTTGGAGCCGATCCGCTCGCGAGTGTGTCCGTTCCAGAGCAATCGAGTTAACTTGCTGCAGACAGAGCATGTATCAAGTACTATGACCGTGGCGTGCGGCAGGCTTCTGGGCCAACACGCCGCCGCGCTGGGCGGCCAAAAGACCCGTATCATTTCGCGCCCTACACCTTTTTAAAAAACACGTTGGTACGCATTCTCGCAGGTCGTACCTATAACAGTGCTGACCAAATCCGGTAGAATAAGATGGTCGCGGACGTGGACGCGTCTCATACTGTAGCTATTAATCGAGGATCGCAGGTGGAGGACAACACTTGATTTACAGGAAGGACAATTTTTACAGCCGTCCAGCCGTGCGGGTTTGGTTGATTTCTTCCACGAGGACGGCCGCTTTCGGCCCGAGACGATGGCTTGACGATCTTCCAGCAGCTCCACGCCCGACCTGCACCATGCGAAAAGCTCCATGGCCATTGCCATTGCTCTTTTCTCAGTCTGCCGCTCATTGTCCCCCCGGCACTGATGTGGGTAGTGGACCTCGGCACTTGTGCGATTCACATGGACGACAAGCCCCACAATTTCCCTCCACCTCCGTTCCACCAGCACGAGTCCTCCTCCGACCAGCAAAATGACAGCGACCATCAACTGCAGAGCTCCGACTACAATACCAACAGCAGCAGCAACGCCGACGAACGCCGACCGAAGAAGCGCGCACGCCGAGTCGTCGACTCCAGCACCACGTGCGCACCGGAGCAGCTCCACTGCCGCTACGCCAACAAGAAGTGCCTCAACCCGCGCGCCGTCAAGCGCACCGGTGGGCTGCACACCTTCTGCGCCATGCACCGAGCCAATGCCAACCGCAACCAGCGCCGCCTCGACATGCGCAAGCGCATGGCTCGACAGGCGCTGCGAGCGCAGGCCGAAGCGGCCCAGCAACCTCCGACCCCGAACGCAACCCCGAAAGCAGGTGGAGCGACGATGGTGGCCACTTCCCCGGCGGGACCCTTTGATCCACGCTACGAACCGCTGCAGACGCCGACGCCGCTGCAGGAGGAGGATATCTCGACACTCGTTACACTTTTCTTGCCACCCGCGACGACAACGTTCGGGTACCAGCTCGACGCGCCGACGACGCCGTCGACACCCCACGACTGGTCTTCGTCGACCAGTACGGACGGAACGTCACCCCCGCCACCACCTCCAGGCGGCATGAGGTTCTGATCAAACCTACCAAGACGAGCACCTACGCCCGCAGCTCGACACACACACACGCAGAACGAAATTGCGTAGACGCTACTAGTATATATTTAACAAACAAGAAGCGTATGAAGGTGAACGAAGCGCTGCATGTTGCTTTCTTTCCTGGTGCTCAACAACGTGTTGCCCTTTACCCTTTCAGGAAGTCGGAGCGAATTGGTCCGGATATTGACACAAGTGGTGCGATATCAGAGCAGCAACGCGTGGCTCCGAGCACTCCTCGCAGCAGACGATGTCACGTGTGCCATGTGCACTTGGGAATGTGATGAAATGGCTTCACGCTTTGCTCTCTGGCGACTTATCGTTGGTAGGATGTCGTTCGCCGCGGCCCTAAGCTTCGAACACGGCGAGCATGACTGCAACGCACACCGGTATTTACTTGCAAGTTGCTGCAGAGCTGCTCGCTAAGTCGTTCCACCACTGTAGACGAAGCTGCCCTCCCAGGTGCTCAGGTTGAAGCGAGCAATGCCATCAGGGAGATGCCTTCCAAATGGCGCGGAGGCAGATGTCCGCGCTTCAAGTGACTCTATAGAACGGCAGCCGGCAGACGCTGCAGGTTTGCTTAGTTTTTCGGTGCGTTCTCGCTTCTCACAAGGACTAGCCATCGCATCTCACCCTCCACTGGTCAACGAGCAACGACTTGGTGAACAGAGCGTACGGGAAGGTACCGGTAAGTCAATCTGCACTTTTGCGACTTGCATACGTAGAGCGAACACTACACTTTTGATACAGCGACATTGCCTGGCCGAGCAAACTCAGTATCCGTTCGTGTTGTGCCGTGCTGTCATGCGGCGCGACTAAGCTTGCTTGAACGTAGTGTCGGCATGATAAAGCTACTGATCTCGCCAACCGAAGCAAAGCTGCTGTGGCTCGGCTAACTGCAGTTAGCCGAGTCCGCCCGCAAAGTGGCAACGTGACAAGGTGAGCGGTGCAGTCTCGTCCCCGAGGCTGAAGCTTGTGAGTCAGGCATCTTATTCTTCGATTATCTTTCGGTGTGGGGTCAAGTCAAGCCTGTTTTGCTTGGCGCGCAAAACTGCCCGTGGCAAAAGCTTCACCCTCGAGCTGCAAGTGCACGGATTGAAGAGCGGTCTGCAATGCTTACCACAGCGGCCCCGCTGGAGCCACTCAAGAGACCCTTGAAGTGCGCGAAGGCCATCTGCTGCTTGCTCCCGATGGCCACCTTCAGTCTCCGACTGGACTTTGCTGCTCGTCATAGCGTTAGTCGAAAGCGTCGCATGCGCTGGGGACGTTCACATGAACCGCGAGCTTCCTCAACAAGGCGCGGCTGCAGCGGCAATGACAACATGGGAAGCAGCGCCACCGCAGCTATCCGCATCCGCTGTACCTGCAGCCTCGACCGCAGAGTCCAGTTCGACGTGTGCCGCCGCGATGAGCCCGTGCGCGCAGTAAAGGTTCACACGCAATGCGCCGCAACTTGTTCTCGGGCAAGCAAGTGAGCCCTTGCAGGTTGAAGCCACGTCTGGCACTGGATTTTCTCGACAGCGCCGTCCGTCGTCGCAGCGAGTTTTGTCCGAGCAAAGTGCCATCATGCTCGACGAGCTCCGCTTCGCCGGCAAGGAGATATCGCGACATCACGACAAGAAATCAGGTGGCGTGCCCTCATTTCGACTGAGCCGTGCAACGACGGGTACGATGAACGTCGCCTGCGGAAGGCGGCAGCAGAGGCAACATAACCAGCAGACGGTATCCAGGCGGAAGCTCGCACACGCTCAAGCTTGGGGGGAACGCAGCAGCGCTAGCAGTGCCTTTCATTTTGGCCTTCTTGGCTCGGAGCTCGCGCCGAGTGACATGGGATATCATCGCCGAAGGGGCCGGATCATGTCCGATCGCGAGCTTCGTTCCGGATTCTATAGTACAGCCTATCCAGTATTGCAGGTACCCACTGTCAATACAGGTTCCTTTCCCATACAAAAACCGTTTACATTCGATTTCGCATCTATCTTTTCTCAAAGGAACTTCCATTCTCACAGAGAAACCATTTGACAGTTGCACCGGCATCAGTGGGATCCGATCGTCGAGCAAGCCGCGCAGCACCGGGGCAGAGCAGACGGGGCGCTACTGATACACTTGCACTCGGCTTTTGGGGAGCTCGAGTCGGTCAATCGCCAAGAAGCCGCGCACCACTCACTACCCTGCACAACATGGAGCACCTGCTCAACGACGCGCCCGACGACGCCGACGAGGTGGCCGCGTCGACCTCCTCCTCCTCCTCCTCCTCTCCCCACCCTCCGCTTCCACGCCTGGCCACGCAACTGGCCCACGCGGCCAGCCCCAGCAGCTCCGCCGCCAGTCTGGGGCTGCACATGCTGTCCGTCTCCGCCGCTGCGCCGCCTCGCCTGCCTCCGATCAGCCTCCTCACGGCCGCGGCCGCGGCACTGCAGCCCATGCCCATGCCGGCTCAGCAGCTTCGGCCGGTGATGCTCACGCCCCTGCAGGCCGCTCAACCGGCAGCTCCGGTAAGTAGCCGGCCGCCTCCGGCCGACGACATGCTGTGTCGCTACCGCAACAAGAAGTGCGGCTACCCGCGCGCCATTAAGCGCAACGGCGAGCGCCACAACCTGTGCGAGCGTCACCGCGCCAAGGCCAACCAGAACCAGCGCAAGCTCGAGAGCAAGCGCCGCACGCTCAAGCGCCTGCAGCAGCGCCAGCACGGCGTCGACCGGCTGGTTAAGGTCAAGAAGGCCGAGACGGAGGGCAAGTTTACTCTCTACGTGTGAAAGGGAGAAGAGGAAGCCATGAGGCTCGAAATGAAGAGCCCGAGAGGCCGTACAGGAGCCGTCAAGTGCTCCGCTATGGAAATGCAGAACTGTGCTATAACTTATGAATGAATGAAAAGTGTTTGGACGTTCAGGTGCTTTGATTCGAGGTGCGAAGATGTTGTTGCACACAACATGCATGAGCTTTATCGATTCCGCCCGTTGCAGTTGTAGCTCCGAGGAGCTGCATATTGAGACACCATCGTGATCATAGAAAGCAGCCCGGGGCGCTCGTACAGCATTTGCTCCACCAGCACTCTTTCTGGTTTTCCACTCGGAGGGCCAGGAACAGCAATGCCATCGTCAAAGTACGAAAGCATCTTTTCTAATCGCCGGGAACTACCAAGTGCAAGCAATTGCAAGCGCCAGGACAGAGAAATCCCGCAAAACGAATCCAAGGTTTGAAACGTGTCAGCAAATTATGAACGCTTCAGCCCGGAATCCAACGCCAACAAACGTCGAGGCGCGGATATTGGATAGCGCACCCTGGACATCAAAACCCAAAAACAGACCGAGCAAGATGGCGCATCACTGCTGGAGCCCCATCGCAAAACCACGAACAACCTATTTCCAAGCGAGTTATTCCTGATGCTGACACCCCCTAATATTCGGGACCCTGGGGGAAAAACCACAGCGAAATATCTCGCCTCAACCAGGACTTTAACCTGCTAGACAATCAGCACAGTGTATTTCATGGCTATCTCAGAAACAAGGTGGCACACCACACCACTCCGCGAGTGTTGAAAGCGCCCACAGGAAGATTCAAGACATCGTCTCGCGTCTAACTACATACCAGGCTCCGAAAAAAACACGTAAAAAACAAATAGAAGTCCACACCATTTAGGAGTTTAGCGGCATGACTGAAGAATAGCTGCTTCGAGGGCCGCGTTGCTTTAGCGGCGACGGCGAAGCTGGGATCTTTTTGCCAACGTAGTGTGGAATACCGAGAAACAACGTGTTGTCCGGGTTGATGACAGCAATGTGAGCGACCTTCCTTTCTCGTTTTGGCGGGGCGGCCCAGCGAACTTCTGACTCTTGTAAACCTCCTTCCTCTTCTCGTTGTTCCAAGACGGCGGCTAAAGTCGCAAGCTCCTCTGCCTCAAGATCATTGATCGATTCGAAATCAACTGCTCGACATGGAAGAATGGAGAGCAGACTTGAGAAAAGAAGGAGGTAAAGAGCCTCGAGGGGCTGGACAAACATCCAACGCCAAAACTGCTTATCCGTTGTGTCAGCGATCAAACCAGGTATAGCAGCCATCAGACAGAACATGGGGGACGCCCACAGAATCCAACGATACATTTGAAAGACGTTTCGCTTGGCAGCGATCGGCGCTGGTTCCACTAGATCAAGAACTGCAACCCTCACGGCTTCTCGTAGCATTGAGTAGTTGCTTGAAGCCCAGTAGTAAATCACGACGTGGATCCCGAACCACAAAGTACCCGATACCGCAATAAGCGCGATATGCTCCACCCTCAACTGCTTCAACACCATGAAAGTCGTCGCCCACGCGACCACGAGAGCTCGGATGAATATCACTTCACCACGGTCAAAGGAAGGGCGTGTTATGCCCCATCCTTTGGCGATGTACAACGGCACTTCCATACTGATAATTAGGGACAGGAACTGCAATGCCATCGTCAAAGTAGGAAGCAAGCCACGATACGCGCCAGTAAACATCCCAGCCGTGCTACTGGCTGCAAAAGCGAAAGCTGAGTAAACCACTTGCACAACGGGAACCCACGCCAATTGCCGGTGCAGCTCAACAACTGTACCGGGGGAAGCTAGCCACAAGTGCAATAGCCACAGAATGCCTACTACCCCCCAGAGGACAATGAGAACTTCGTAAAACACGACCACCCATTCGTTTGGGCTACGGAGACAGTCACCACTCGCAGTACACAAGTTCATCGCCACAGTTCCTTCGACTGGCTGAAGAATGGGTGGCGATTGTACACACTCTTTCGACCACAGGTCATACTCCGATTCGGACCGATTGGGGTAGTTCTCAGGGCAATAGAAACATGGGCGTTCACTACCCAGGAAAGAATCGTCACCCAATGCCGCCGGAGGGTTCTCAAGACACGAACGCAGGATACTCTGGTGGCCGCCTAACAGCTCGCACGAATCGATGTAGAACATCAGCTTGGAAGAGCCGCTCGTACCGTTAACCTTGGCGAACTCGGTCTCGCTTGTCACATTATCGGCAAAGCCAGAGATGATCTTCGTCGACTGGTACACAAGCTTGTCGCTTGACTGGTTCTCGAGCGGATAGGACTTGCAGTAGTAGTCGAGCGTCCGGTTGGCCATCGCGCAGTGCATGTCTGGGTGTGTGCCGTTCCCGGAGCCCTCGACAACGATCGGCTCTTCAAACTTCCCGCGTTTATATGTCCATGAAGGTCTGTAGATCGCTGTGATCTTGGCGATGGCTTCTTTGGCGAGTTCGTCGCACACGAGCAAGTGGAAGAGAACCCGATTGGTGGCATCTTCACCACTTTTCAAGGCGAGATTGATGTCAATTTCAACTTCAAACGTTCCGTTGTTCCCGAATTCATACCCTGCGAGGAATTTGAGTGACGACAAAGTTCCATCAGGTGTCGGGGATGAAGAATAGACGTCGAGGTTCGCGTGGTGGTGGTACTTGAACGGCGCAAAGAGGGTGGTTGCTGTGAGTGGAAGTTCGACTGGGGCCTCAGAATATCGAGCAGCAGCAAGGTGTAGTAGTATCGACAGGAACCAGGCGATGGGGATGAATATCTGTTGTAGCTTGTACATCGGCATTTACACTGCTTTCAACCTCGTAAGCTTTGGTTGCGTCGAGTTACAGCACGACCTCGTTATTGAAAAGGCGAGCTATGTTCTGGGCCACTGGAGGACCACCAAAGGGGGGAGTGCAATGCGGCCAACTTTAGAAACAGCGAGTGTTCACCCCGGAACTTTTTTTTTGCTTTGTCCACACAGCAAAAATATGGATAAGTTTTTGGGGGGGAATCAAGTCTGCCAACCCTAAAGTAGCGGCAGCGGTTCTCCGTCCTCGCTGTGTTGCTGGTCGTGCTTTTGCGCAAACCCAACTAACTTGTACTGGATTGGGATTTGAAGTCCCAACAGCCTTCAACATGACTTCACTGCAACATCGAATCTGGATTCCTCGCCTGTAGCAATACGTATAGGTAGCTAGCAGATACGGTAAGTCCTCTAGTTAATCAACTTATTTCTTCTAACTTGTACTGGATTCTGGTCCTTGTTCCTCGCTTGCATTGGCGTTGGAGCTACTCGTCACTCGTAGCTCGTGTTGCTTTTCTATGGACACCTCTATAGTCTCGACTTGTTCAGTAGCGTAAGCTGTGCCCAGCATCACGCTCTTGTCCGGGTTCAGTACCAATGCGGTCGCGACCTTCTTTCGCACCGGTTCTTTGATCACAGGGATAATGCTCGAGCTGCTGACGGGGTCCGACGGGTTGTTCTCCAGTGTATCCACGGCTTCTTGGCTCTCTCCATCGACGTCGATTTCCAAGTTTTCCAGCTCGCTAAAGCGGAATTGTTGGCACCGACAGATGTAGCCCAGCGCAGCGTAAAAGAGAAAGACGAGGACTTCGTGGCCCTGTACTGAGATCCACTCCCAGATGTGCCAGCGGTTGTCGGATCCGGTCAATGCGGCCACCGTTGCGATGAACACAAAGCCCTTCTGAAGGCGTCGAAAGTGGAGAAACAGCGTCCCCTTCCACATGACGAGAGATGTGTCAATATTAACCTGCTCGCCGATTCTGTATCGCAGTCGGAGCATCCTTAGATTGGCTGTGGTGTAGTAGTGTATCAGGAACACCATGGAGAACCAGGAAATGGCCCAAATGACGGCGATGCCAATGTTGTCGACTTGAAGCTGCTTGAGGATCACAAACGCGACGGCCCATTCTATCACGACGCAGCGGATCCGAAAGGTGTCGATCCGCTCCAGAGTTTGTTGTGTGATGCCCCACCCGGCAGCGATGAAAAGCGCCACTTCTCCTGTCTGTGCTAGCGCCACAACTTGTGCGAGCAAAGCTGCGATCGCAACGATGTTGAAATTTGGACTTGAGAATTGACCGGCCGTGTATTTTGCCGCAAAAGACAGCGCCGAGTAGATCACCTGTGTGATCGGTACACTCATCAACTTGTAGTGTAAAGCCACAGCCGACCCTGGAGGGGATGTGAGCATATACCACATCCAGACGAAGCCGCCAGTACCCCATACAGCCGTACTCGCTGCGTAGAAGGCTATCAAGTAACTATCCGTTTCCCACATGCAGTCACCTTCTGCAGTACACAACTCCATGGCCACGCTGCCTTCAACTGGTTGCCTCACTGACGGTGGAATCACACATTCCTGTGTCCATCGATCATTGTCTGCTTCCGATCGAAGAGGGTAGTTCTCCGGACAGTAAAAACACTCGGAAGAGTGCTCTCCAGACGCCGGCGGAGGGTGTTCCAGACATGATCGAAGGATGGTCTCGTTCCCTCCCAGCAGCTCACAGGCGTCGATGTAAAACGTGAGTTTAGTGGAATTGCTGCCAGTGAGAACTCTAAACTCCGGCTGTGTCGTGGCGTTGTCCACAGTTCCCGTGACAGTCTTGCTAGCCCTGTAAACCAGTTTGTTGGTCGATTGATTCTCGAGCGGGTACGACTGGCAGTAAAAGTCGAGTGTGTGGTTGGCCATGGCGCAGTAGGAAGGCACTGCAGTGTCGATTGTGGTGATACTGGAGCTAGCTGGGAGATTGAGGAAAGTCGCTGCGGGTTCATCACACGCCAGCAAGTACAACATGACCCGATCGTCGCTATCTTGAAGAGCGTCACTGGAGAATTCGACGTCGAACAGCATCTCGAAAGTCCCATCGTGTTCAAGGTCGAAAGTTGCGAGGTATTCCAGCGAGGAGAAGCTGCTGTCCAAAGTAACTTGGTAGTGGTAATCCGACTGCCCAAACAACGTTGTGGAGGCCGCCGAAGCAGAGACTTCTGTGGGGATGCAGCATGATATCAAGGCCAGCGAGAACGAGAGCGCCGAGCACAAGTCGGGGCGGTGGCATGGCGTCATTGTCACCTTTTCAAAACTGCTGAAGCGCAAATGTATCGATATATATATACAAGCAGAAACGCACTCCAGTGCTCCCAGCAATAGCTCTTCGGGTGGGTTCTCAATCCTGAGAAACTTCAATCATAATAGCAGCGACTTGTTTGTTTCCAGAAGACAAAAGTGTACAAATACAAAACCTTTTGCATTTAAAATTTCATATTATGTGTTTGAGCCAACGGAAGGACCAGCTGAAGTCCGCTCCTACGCAGAACTAGACACCAGTTAGTGCGGGTTCGCCGCAATAACATCGTTTTGAGCACGTACCATTGTGATCAAGTGAATTCTGAACGGTGTAGAAAATCCAGAGGATCAGGCTCGACTGGACAACCACCAGCAGAAATATCAACTCGGTCACGGCAAACAGAGCCACACTGCCGATATTGGTCGCACCCAGCTGCGGGTAGTACATCCGATTTGACAGATAAAACGCGGCAGTTGTGTAAATCGCTAAGATACACAGCACAAGAAAACGTTAACAGCAAGATCATGACACAAATCGATGTGATGGTAGTATACTCGCGTGATCGCTCTGAACGACTTGACCGGCTGATGGCGTGCAGTAAATGAACGGGACGATAATTTCCGTGTACTCGACTAGGATAATAAACTCCGTAGTGAAGAGCATTTGCGCAGTCCTTTGCACGAACCTCCGACGCTCATTTTCCGAGAAAACACTCACGGAAACGTTGTGTTCTTGAACTGAATCATACTGCAACAGAGAGCTGTGGGTGGCTCCGGTAAGATTCTTCTGGTATTCGCCTCGGCGTACTCACCAGTTGAAGCCTCGCTGCGATCACTCAGGCCAGAAGATTGTGTCAATACTGGGAATCCAATCCTGGAATGCCGCTGCGAAAGACAAGCTTGCGCTCAATCATCTTCCTTCATGATCTCAAGTGCAACCGCAACAAAGCTTGCAGATTTTAAGGCGTGGCTGGCAGGTATTTTATCTCGAAGCAGATTCATGAAATGCTAATCAATGAAATCCACGCAAGAACTGCACCCAGGGAGCGTTCCAAGTTGAACAAAGCCGTAAATGTGAGTGAAACTTGACAAACGAGTACTAAGTACGACAATTTAACTCCTTGCGCAGACTGGCAGATCGTGGCCAAAGAAGATGGTGAAGTACACGATAACCACAACAAGCCAAACCGGAATTCCGATCACAAAGTGCAAATGGGAGCGGAACCCCAATGAAACTCGACATCATGATCATGAACACAGTATTTTCTGCACTTGCGATGAGCCTGAGCACCAGCAATTTTCAAGCCGAGGACACTGATTCGGAACTGCTCAAT
>JAABLK010000167.1:0-14616 GCA_012295415.1 Phytophthora chlamydospora | reverse complement strand
GCCGAGTAATGCCCACGCAATTCCACTTGAAAGCTCACGAAAAACTGGTACAGGCGGCGCCAAACGCGGCGAATGCCTCTTATGCTCATCTCTTCAGAAGTTTCAACGCAGCTCAGAAGTCCTGGAAGAGAAAGTCAAAACATTGCACCAGTATTTTACGCATCCCAAAGGGTTGTGAGCTGGTCTGACCGTAAGAAAAGAAGGTATTCTCCCTGGGCTCGTCGCTTTTAGCTCAATCTCCAGTCTTCTGATCGCACTCCGTCCGACCTCATTCCCTATTTTTACGTGCTTCTCATCCTCCACGCATGAGCATTTCGTCAATCTTGTCCTTGAGCTTTTCACCAAGCTCTCATCGTCACAATCACGAGTTCGGCCTTCGTTATCTTGCACTCAATCGATGCTGCCCCCACGGCTCCATCATCGACCAATGCGCCAGCAATTCAATCGATGCAGATGCAGATTTAGCTTCATATCAACCCTGCTGGTGTTGATCGCAGCTTCCACGGCACCAGTAACTCGGGCGGAACTGATCATGCCTTACACGTCAACACCGACGACTTCCTCCAGCAACCCAGACTTCTACTACCAGGTCATCATCGAGAGCTACGCGTCGCGTCTGCAGTTTCTTGCCGAATACGAGCTTGGAGACGACGGGAAATTCGAGATCGCCTTGAACGTGTTGCTCACCGTTGCGTCCCCAAAAGCCGACGATGGACGCGACATGCTTTATTTGCTCGCGTGTGAAGAAGACGCCGTCAAGGAGTTCCTGAGCCTCCCGTCGTCCGACGACCACATGTCCAGCATTCACGTCCCGTCCTACTGCGCCATGGCGAACCGCACGCTCGACTACTACTGCCAGTCCTATCCGCTCGAGGACGAATCGTACGATGAATTCGTCTACCAGTCCTTCAAGGTTGTATCCGGATCAATGGCCGACCTGCCTTCACCCCCCTTCTCCCTACTCGATCCGTCTCGATCTAGCACTGCAAAGTCGAGCACCGTCATGTTCTTCATCGACTCTTGCGAGACCATGGGAGGCCAGGAAGGCATCCTGCGCTCGTGTCTGAAACATCCGCCAGGCTCCAAGCCAATAGGTGATCTACCCGGTTCACAAGACGAGTCCGCGTGCTTCTACTGCCCGAAGAACTACCCGTTGGAGTACACAAGCCAGATTTCCAGCATAGCAGAGGATGAAGCGTGTCGGACGTCGCCACCTTTGCCCCCGACAATTCGCGGCACGGCGTCGATGAATCTCTGCACCTCGCAAGGCGACTGTCTTGGTAAGATAACCAGCTTCCAGTCGATCTTCTATGCGCTGAGCTCGCTGGCCTGGGGCGCCACTGCGTTCGTCTGGATCGTTCATATCCGCGCAGCAGCGCAGGACGCCGTGGTGGAGCTGCAGCACAAGATGAAGCTCATCCCAGTCACCCAAGTCTTGTACTCGATCTTCACGTTCGTGGATCTCTACACCGAAGACAAGCTCGTGGGCACGGCGCGTAGTCTGGTGCGGAACGTTGCGGTCTTAGCCCAACTCGTGGCCCTTGCCGTGTTTGCCGAGGTGGTCGTCATCATCGCTAAAGGTTGGAAGATCACGCGTCCGGCGCTGCTCCCGCGCGAAGTGCAGTGGATTCGCTTCGTGACTCTGAGCTGGGCCGGATCGTTCGCCGTCCTCAAGCACGCGGGCGACAAGCAGCTCGCTGTCGTGGTCGTCTGGGGCCTGTCCTGGGCCTGCTTAGTGTTCATGGTCTGGTACAACTCGGCGTTCAACCTCAACATGCTCAAGTACCAGCTCGCGATGGTGCGGCAACTCGATCTGGACCCGCAGCTCACGCCGGTCTACATCAAGTTCAAGCTCTTCCGCACCTTCCGCGCTTTACTAGCCGCGTATATCTTCTGGTCCTGCGTCTTGGGCATCGTCGGGCTCGTGAACGACGCGACACAACACTCGTCGGAATGGACCTCTCTGCTGGCGGACGTAGGGCTCACGCAGCTGCTCTTCATCGGCCTGGGCTACACCTTCCGCTGCCGTCGCTTCGGCCGTCTACTCCAGCCCAACGTAAGCGCCGCCATGGCAGACATCAACAGCATCCACTCAGTCGACCAGGGCGCGGTGCATCGTGGAAGTATCTTGCCGGAACCCGCGCCCATCGAGCCGCCAGAGCCGCCAAAGCGCAAGAAAACCATCATCGTGCTCAACCCCGACCAAGCCCCGTGGCTGGCCACGGCCATGGAGTCGACTGCACAAGTAGAAAAGGCGAAACCCGTTGAGAAAAGCGTCGTCCATCCATAGAAAACAGCCCTTTCAATACAGATAAAAAGTTCGTCTGCTCCATGGTGAGTCACGGGACGTTGGGCCTGCGCAGTTCAACGTCGGCGGATAGCGAACGTTGCTTCGCCGCGCTGGAGCGGTTGCAACGGCCGCGTTGTCGGCACTTCCGCGGTGGACGCTTCTGCAGCAGCAGCAGTCATTCTCTGCGAGGGAATGGGGGGAAACTGGGTCGTAGGCGGCAGTCCGAGCGACGAAAATACGAGCGAGTCAAGCTGGCGCTCCACGAGCAGTCTGGCCGCCGGAGGAGCCGGTCTCAGCACCTTGTTGCCTTTCTTCTCGACCTCCCGCTGCTCCGACTTCTTCACGGTCGTGAGCAGGCGATCCACCACGTCCTGCGGCTCGACATGTCTCGGTCCGCGGTGGCAGACGATCCCACGGGGCCGCATCTTCTTCCTGGCACTGGCCCGGTCGTCCGCGCAGCCGGCCACGATCTGCTCGGTGCATTGGCGCCACCTCCAGATGGCTCGGCGGCGAGTGTTGTATTCCTCTGGCGGCAGGTCCGGGTAGAACTTGCTGATGGTCTCGCGCACGTTCTTGGTCTTGGCCAGGTGCTCCAGCACGCGCCGCTTCTCGTCCAGCGAGAAGGACGCCCTCTTGGCCACAGAGGGCGTAGTCTCCGTCTCAACCTGCTCGTCCTGCTCCCTGTATTGCTCCGGCCCTGCTTCAGCATCCTGTCCTGCAATATCTACAGCATCCTGATCCTGCTCTCCTATTATCTGAGCCGCCGCCTGCTCCACCGCCGTTGCAATTAGGTCCTGTATGCCGCCGTCCTGGTCCTGAATTTGGTCCGGGATATTCGGCTCCGGGCCTACAATTTGGTCCTGCGTCCTGATGTGCTCTAGCTCGTCCAGTCCTGGGTCGATTTCGGTCATTGCTGGCTCGTCCTGCAGCTCTCCGTCCTGCGCGAGTCCTCGGGGGATGGGTGGTCTGGGTTTAGGTGTCTTAGGTCGGCGCATGCGCCTCCTTGCCGCTCCCTGCCGCGTGGAAGCCCCCGCCAGGATTTCCCCCGCATTGCGACGCCAGCTCAGGACCAGGCGGCGGCGCGCGTCGTAGCGCTCGGGCGGCAGCGTCGGGTAGAACGTCTGGATGGTCTCGCGCACACGACCCGTGACGCGCAGATGCTCCAGGACGCGGCGCTTCTCGTCCAGCGAGTAGGACGCGCGCCGTCCTGCTCGGTCCTGCTGCTCGGTCTCCATTTGTTAATCAGTACTCACCGTGCAGTGGTCCTGATACCCTGTGTTATCGCTTAAGTTCCGGATACTCTCAACTAAGTTAACTGTCGAAAATACAGCATGTTGAAGCTGTCTCCGGCTCGCCTCTGGTGATGAGGCTGGTAGAATGGGGGAAGGTAGAACGGAGAGTTTCGTTAGAATGTCGGACACCAGAAGTGCGTTTTGGTACTTCACAGACCAGTGGAAGTGGATTGTTTTAAGGGTAGCAGGGTTCACACGATGGGATCAATCCCGGTCTCGGTCCGGGAAACCCAGTAGCATGGCGGTCTCCTTGAGTTCGTCGTACGTGGGCTCCGGATGCGGGCTGTCGGACGCCTGCAATGGCTCGGGGATGTGGATATGGGGCAGCGTCAAGGGGCTCATGGCCTTGTGCTCGTCCTCCAAGTCGTGGTCGCGCTGGTTATCCGGCGTGGTCGGGTGCCGCGGCGTCGCGCTGCGGCGACTGCGCGGAGTCCGCGGCGTTCCCGGTTTGCTACTCCGCTTCCGCAGCTCCGAGTTGCGCTGATTGAGGTTGGCGCGGTCGCGGTGCATCTGGCAGAAGTTGTGCAGCTCGCCGTTCCGCTTCTTGGCGCGCGGGTTGAGGCAGCGCGTGCTCTTGTATTTGCAGCGCAGCTCGTCGGGCGGGTCGTTGGCGGCGGCGGCCTGTGCGGCGGCGCGCTCGGCTGCTGTCAGCGGGTCGAACGGCACGGCCACGAACTGGCCCGACGCGAGCTGTACGAGTTTGTGGCCGTCCGCGTCGAGCAGTACAGTATGCGGGTCCATTGCTGTTGGGGCGAGCGCTCTAGACTGGAAAATAGCGAGTGCCGGCCTCGATTGCCAGCGACCGGGTGGGTGGGCGCACGTAGGCCGAGGCGGGAGACGGGCGAGAGAAGGCGAGACCGCTGTGGGCGTCTGACGAAGGGGCTTACAGTGGGCGTCAGCACTGAAAGCCTGAACACGGCAAGCGCGGCGGGGGTATCCAGTCCGTCCTCGGGTCATTCCGCCCATGGTGATGCACGGAGGACTACGGTAGCGTCGAAACCTGTCTTGTCCGGCGTAGCGGCAATGGATCGACTGTAGTTGACACCGCCTGCCTCATGCCGCGCTGCTACGGGGGGCGGCGGCTACTGCTATCACGAGCTTTGCTCGGTAAAAAGCCTCGTGCGACAGCAACTCGGGCCTCGGCCGCTTGCCGGCCAGTGCGTACCACCTCTCGCGCACGCGGTCAAAGGTCCGAAGAACGTCGTCGACAGCATTACGATCAACGGAGCCCAAACTCCAGCGGCTAGAGTCCTGTCATCGCCATGGCAGCAAATCGCGAGCCAACCCTGATGGCGGGCGATACATGGCCGTCCGTGCAGCGTTATCAGGCGGTACTTGAGTTGACCCGCTGTCACGCTGGTGCTCGCCGCTCTCTATGCGGCGTTGTTGACTCATAGGTGAGCCCGTGTCGCGTCCCGTGCCAAGCTCGAGCGAGTCGATCGCAAGGATTGGCAAATGCAAGGAGAGCGCGAACACTTCCGGTCACCAGAACGACGGGTGAAGAGACTGCACGCATACCGTCGAGTGTATTATTTGCTAGACCCTGCAGCACCCTCCAGCTGCTCTTCAGCCGCTGTCCTGAATGGTCTTGAGGAGTAGATCGGCTTCCCACTCATTAATCGGTGGCGTCGGGGAGCTGCCGGAATTCTGGATCGGCTCCGGCAGGGCAGACGCGTCCACGTCGTCGTCTTGGTTTTGCTGGCGGCGCTGTTTCAGTTTGCTGTCGAAACGGCCTTGGTTGGCGTTCGCTCGCTCGCGGTGCAGTGCACAGAGGTTGTGCAGCTCTCCGCTCCGCTTGCGGACACGGGGCTGGAGGCAGAGACTGCCTTTGTACTTGCACGTCAACTCGTCCGGCAGGGTATTGGCAGCGTTGGGGCTAACTGCGTCTGCTACGTCGCGACGAGGGTCGAACGGCACTGGAATGAGCTTCCCCGTCGGGGAATGTAGCATGAGCACATGGCCGTCCTGGTTGAAGTGCTCGGGATTCGACATCTTTGGTGGTCGTAAGCGGTGCTGGTGTCGTGCCCAATGGTGAAGAACGGAAAGTGGTGTCGAGCAGCAACCGAGTAGCGTCGGGAGCGCATCAATACGTCAAAGCAGTCGCCGTATTGTTTCAGATTCATCGAGGTTGGCGTTGTGGACCGGCCGTCTTGGCGCAGCGTCAATCTGATAAAGCACGGTTTGCTCGGCTGCTCGGCGTCTGCTTCTCGGTGGCGCTTCAGTTCGAACGCTGGTGCTTGGGCGCCGGCATTGCACGTACAACGTACGACGCAACATGCAATCAGCAGCCCCGCCTCATGAAGAGCTCCGAGCCACGCGTGAGTTTTGAGAACGCGGTCGTGCTCGAATGACAAGTAGCATGGCCAAGAAGTAGAACGTCTTCCATCGTCCACGAAGGCTGGCTGGGGAACTCTCGACCACCGAGAGTTGTCGGGGTGCAAATCGACGCTGCTCGCTCTTCAACGAACGCATCGGCATCGAGCGTAAGGAAAATGGCACTGCTGAAGGTAAACGCGGCAAGAGCCACGGTGGTGTCGTGTGTATTGGGATTATCGTTCGACTGCAACGCTAGGGGGGTCGCTTTGACTGGAAGCCGTTTAGTGCCACGCAGGAGTGCAGGATGGTATGGCAGCCAGCGTGCGTCGCTGCTTTGCCTCCTCGCACTGCTGCAGATACTTGGGGTCGTCTCGGAAGGCGAAGACCCGAGGATCGACGTTCTCCACGCGAGCTCGCAGCTCCAGCCAGTTGCTGTGGGCAACTTTTGCTTCCTTTGCCGTAGCATCCTGGGCATCGGCGTTGGTGCCTTCTTTCTTATTGTCGATGCCGTTGACGTCTGCGGCGGCAGCGCCTTCAATATCGTGCTTAGGCTGCTCGGGTAGTGTATCCACGGCGTCTGGATCTTCATGGACAGTGAGTTTGGTATCGTCGGCTGGTGAATGCTCAGGAATGGTGGCGACGAGAGCTGCCTTGACAGCTAGCACCAGAGGCGGCGACTCTGTCACAGCGACCGGAGCATTCGAGGAGGCCGTTGTTGTCAGTGATTCAAAAGCGTCGACTAGTGCGCACACCACACCGTCGGTGGCGGCAGCAGCGGCTTCAAACGTAGCTGAAGCTGGCGTGATGTTGGCGTTGGACGCTATGGCGTGACCTTGCACCGACATCGATAAGCCTTGGCGTCGGGACTTGGAGATGGTAAGTTGGTGGCGAGTTTGGTAATGACCCGGAGCTTCGTTCGGCGGTAGACAAGATATGGATTCCTGGTAGATGGATCCGCTTTCATCCAAGGGCAGGGGAGCGGTGGATTGACAGGCTGCCTCTCCAGTCAACGCCCGGCTACAGAGTTGAATGATGTCTGCCCGATTGACGCAGCAAAGTGATCTGGGTTCCTCTTCACTGTCACATTCGACTGGGTTGGTCGACTGAGAGCGACAAACACAGCCGAGCTGATGATTGAGCTTGTCGAAGACCATGACTGCCTGCGCTGAGGGTCTATCAATGAAGCCATGGTCCAGGTCTCTTCGATTCATTCACGCCTTGATCTTCATTGCACTGCCTCTCGTGGATAGGCTGTGCTTCCCAGTTCGAATCTCAACACGCGTTTTCCTTGCTGCGGCTCAACGTTGGTGGAGCCATCAAGACGCCGCAGCAGTACCTTGGGTCTCCAAGCTTCTCGTTTATTTGCGCAGCACATACAAGAGAAGAACACGAGCCACAGACGACTTGCACCGTTTAAGCGATTGCCCTCGACGAAAGCACCGGCATGTGTTTTCATCATTGAAAACCGCAGTGAACAACGTTGGTCGAATCTGTTCCGGACTACTCCCTCGACAAGCCGAGTTGAAGCTGTCAACCACATTGCTGGTTGGAAAGGCATGTGGCTGATCTCAGCGGGCACGGCGCTAGCGTCACGGCGATCGGTTGAACCTCGCCGTGCTTCCCGTCCGATCTACTAGAGATTGTACGGAATGCAGGGACGGGTGTTGCTGGTGCCCCACGGTCGGACTGGGGTGCCCACGTTAAACGGAACGCGTGCATCTGTTGAAGTCCGCTGTGTTTGCTGTTTGATCTGTTTAAACTCGGCCTCTCGTCTCAGACACCAGTCTGCCCAGTGCCAAGCAATTCAGCTTCACGGGACGAGGTCACTGACGCTGACAAAGACCAATGCACATCTTGTCCTCCACTACCTCTCACCCAGCAGGACGGCTAGTTCTCGTGGCAGGACGACTAGTTCAAGCAGTTCAAGCATGCTGTCCAACCAGATCAGCCTTGACCACCGTGGTATGGCAACAACTTCAACATCGCACCAACCAGCAGCACAACGGGCTCCACCTGCTTAGCCCTGCATTGCCATTCCTATCCAAGCTCCCTCGAAGCTCTCACAACCAATTCTTCTCGCTCTAGCGCACCCGAGCTCTCCACTTCCGCGATGAAGTTCCTACTGTCCGCAGCCTTCGCCGCCTTCGCGTTCCTCGGCGTGGAAGCCGCCGACTCCGACTGCGTGGCCGTCAACTTTACCGAGCGCACCACGGACTTCACGTCACTCAACGCCGTGTTGGACCTGGCGGTGAGCAGCAACCTGCTCTCGAGCTTCATCGACGACCCGTTGGTCATCGAGGACGTGAGCGTCGCGGCCGAATCCTTCTCACTCCTCGGCATGGACTTCAACTACACGGCCGACATCAAGAACCTCAACATCTCGGGGATCACGACGGTGGTGCCGCGCCACATCAACGTGACTTCCCACGATACGCTCCAACTCGGCGCCGATTTCTCTGGGAACTTGGTGGTCTCAGCCACGGTGGAGCTCGAGGTGGAGCAGCTCAACCATCAATGGTACCAGGTCTGCTGGACCGACATCTTGCACCCGGTTTCCTGCCCTTCAGCGGTGATCGACGTGGACGTCACGCTGGGCCTCGACCTGCTCACGCTCGGACTCAACGGCACGTTCGACATGCTCGGCTGTGCCGCCGGCCTGTCGAGCTCGGTCTGCAAGAACGTGACGGTGAGCAACATCCTGACTTACGCGCTCACGAGCCAATTCGACCTGCTGCTCACGCGGGTGCTTACGCGCTTCGTGGGCGCGTCCATCCAGGACCTCGCGGTGGGTTTCGACTCCATCACGGCATTGGACTTCGCCTTCGAGGGGCAAAGTGTGCTCATCACCCAGCTCACTAGTGCGCTCTTGGACTTCACGGCCGGCGAGATCAACAAGAAAGGTGCCGCTTACAAGATCGTCATTGAGGTGATTGACAAGGTGGCCGTCGCGGTTCTCAACCAGCTCATCGAGGACAAACTGGAACCGGAATTCGGCGCCACGTGCCTCGGAACGCGCTGAAAGAACTACGAGGTCGGTGTCGTGTCAACCACTTTTTCCCTTCATCTTGATCACCTTTCGCGAAATGCAACAACCGTGCTCTGTTCTTTCCATACGGTTTTCAAGTCTTGTAGTTTGTTGTAGCTTCCTGAGTCCCACTGGGAGTGGGTGGTCACCCGAGGGGTTCCTGCTCGCAGTATCACTGCTCCACGCCCGGCGACCCCGAGCTTTTTGCTCGTCCGTCATCCGAAGAGGGGTAATTGAGTACTGGGCTTCAGGTGGATAGATAGCCCCACCGATTCGCCAGCTTCCTTCCGTCAGGGCACTATCTGTTTCCATGGGTGCACGTGCGGACCTAAGTGCTGTCCGCAGGCCATCAGCCGAACATCGTTATTATCATCGCCGCCATCCTCCTCCTCCTCGATGACCTCCTCGCTGTTTCGGATTTTCATATCTTGTCGGCGGTTCAAGCCTGAAGTGCGCCAGCCCGGTGATAGGTTCCTGAAGCGCTGAGTTCAGCTCTGGCCCAGCTCATCCATCGCTTCGGGGTGAGCTGTGGCTGTGATATATGATCTGCCTGTGGGTGCATTCGGCATGGTGCTCGATATCGAGGTCTCACATCTCAAACGGCGTTTGATCGCAATGGTCTCCGGCGAAACGCGAGAGGAAGAGATGGAACCCTTGCTGACAAGTATCGACGTTGTGTGTCGTGAAATTCCAGGCTTCAAGGACCAGCCCCTGGTAGTTCGACGTATTGAGGCGTTCCTGGACTACTCGGCGCAGTACGGGATGCACTGGGCTTGTCTAAACCTGTCGCTTCGGCTGGTCAAGCGCGTGTTTGCAAGTAAATGCCGGGACGAGGAGGAAGTCGTGTTGGGACTTGGCTACGCTTCCATGGCGGGGAAACTGGATGTGATTCAGTGGTTGTGTGCCAAGTGGGAGGAAGTGGCAGGCATTCCAACCAGTGAGTTTGTCAAGAAGGGGGACGGCGATGGCTATCCGTTGGGTTCTGCTGCCTATAAGGGCAACCTTGACGTCATGCAATGGCTCGTGGAGAAAGGAGCTCCGGTGAATCAAAAGGATGACACCGGCTGCACGCCTTTGATTAGAGCTGCTAGCCAGGGGAAGCTTGCCGCCGTGCAGTGGCTCCTTACCCAGAACGCGGACGTGTATGAAAAAGACCGAGATGGCGACACGGCACTGCTAGGGGCGGTTGCGTCCGGGAATTGGGAAGTGGTGGCGTGTCTTGTCAAGGCTGGCGCCAATTTGCACGACAAGAACAACACTGGCAAGACAGCGCTGCATTATGCCGCGGGATCCAGTGTCGACGATGTTCGTTTTCTCGTGGAAAATGGCGTTGAACCTTCCCACATCGACAAGTGGGGCCGTACAGCTCTGTACAATGCGAGTACTTGCCAGAACTTTGAAGTCGTCGAGTTCTTGCTGGAGTGCTTCGAAGGAGGGAAGCAGCCACCCGTGGACGATCTTCGCCGCAGTTTCGTCGAGGCGGTCAAGGTGGGGCGTACCGATCTGCTCAACTCCCTCATCACGCGGGGAGTCGACATTCGCTACTCCAGTTTCCAAGGACGAACGGCTCTCCACGAGGCTGCGGCATCGGGATGCGTCAGCTCCGTTGCGTTCGTGCTTGATCGCGGTGTAAACTGCCGAGTGGCGGACAAGTTTGGGATGACAGCCGTGTTTGAAGCGTCTCGGTTTGGCCATCTCGCCGCTCTGCACAGACTTTTAGAGGCTCACGGGAGCACTAGCGACGTCAACTTGGCTGGGCAAACAGCACTTCATTTCGCTGCTGAGGGAGGACACAAGGAGGTGGCTGAGCTGCTACTAACCCACGGTGCCGATGTCTGCAAGGGCGATAAGCGAGGCTGGACTCCACTACACAGTGCGGCGGCGGCTGGTCATGTTGAGCTCGCAGAACTGCTGGTCGCCAATGGTGCCAACATGGACGCCAAGACTGTGTCGGGACAGACAGCAGAGGCGCTGGCGCTGGAGCGTGGCCATACGGATGTGGAGCTGTTGTTGGCAAAACTCAAGCCAAACGCTCAGGATTCCAGCGGCGTGAAAGACGCCGACTTCGCCGAGTACAAAGGCTATCTCCTTAAGCGCTCCGACATTCAGTTCAACTCAATCACGACCTTGGTGCAAGATACGTCGAAGGGCATGTGGCTCGACTCGCCAGTTGAGGTCAAGGTCAAGAGGATCAAGGGAGTGTCCAAGAATTTCGTGGAAGAGCTCGATCGGTGGGCCAAGCTGAACCACCCGCATATCATCAAGTTGTATGGCTTTTGCAAGGGCGACGAGGCCGGCAGCGAGCCTTACTTCGTGTACGAGCGTCTTACTCACGCCTCGATGTACGACTACCTTTATTCAGTCAGCTACGATTTTGATGACGTGTGGGACAAGCTGTACCAAGCCGCGCTCGGGCTCCAATATCTACACGACCGTAACACGATTCACGGAAGTCTCAGCTCGTACAGCATCGCCGTCGCGTCGAATGGAGTCGCGAAACTCCAAGGATTCGATGGTGCTGGAGAAACCTATTTGCCTTGGTGCACCGCTCCTGAAATCATCGCTGGTCTTCCCCCTTCATTCCAGTCGGATGTGTACGTATTTGGCTTGGTAGTCGTCAACACCTTCCAGCACGGTCTTTGGGACTTGAACGATAACAGCGACATTCAGGACTTCATCTTGGCTGGAAAGATCCCACAGAAGCCAGCAAACATGACGTCGAGTCAGTGGCAAGTGGTCCAGCGAATGTGCTGCTACGAGCCTGGAGATCGACTTTCAGCCTCGGATGTGGTTCGAGAGCTCGAAGTCTTCACCAAAGACTACTTAACGATCGAAAGACTGACCCCAGAGGAGGCGATGGCAGTCGAATGGACCCGTGTGAGCGATGCCCCAATCGCCCAGAGTCTGGACCAGACCACCGTCGCCGACTTCCTGGCTGACATCGACGAGATGTGCGTGGGTTCCTCTACAACTGATCAGCTAAGCCGCGACATCTATGACCGACTCAAGGATGTCTTAGATCAGCTGGAAACCCGAGCCCAAGAGCCTGCGAAAGACCTAGTTTACCGCTTCGGAGACATCATTCGCTACTTTCACATGCGGTTGAGAAGCGCTAGAGCGGTTGGCTCGGCCCAAGCTGCTCGCTTTGCAGCCAGCCGTCAGGGAGCAGACAATTCGTTCTCCACCCACCGCAGCTTGGACGCGTTCATGGAAGATGCCAACCTGTCTCGGTCGTCCCCAATTCACAATTGGCGAGAGCAGTGGGGACTCCGACGCAAGCAGCAGCAGCGGGAGATGCTGGAAAAGATGCACGATCTACCGACGCTCCTGGAAGGTGCGACGACCGACAAAGATCGAGAAGATGCGCTCACGTACCTGCGCTTTGAGCTGAGCAAACACCCGGCCAACTACGCAGCGAGTAACGCTACCGACTTGACGCGCGCGAAGTCGTCGGTCGCGTCAAGTTTCTTGGCGGCGCCGACCAACTCGAGTTGGTTCATCCCCGAGTACGAAGTGGAGTTCAACAAGCTGGACGAGTTCAGTCGTGGCGCGTTCGGGAAAGTCTATCACGGCAAGTGGAAAGGCTCACGTGTCGTGGTCAAGAAGGTCAAACTCCGGACAAAAGACGAAGAGGCCACGTTCCTGAATGAAGTGGAGATCTGGCACAAACTGTACCACCCGAACGTGGTGCAGCTCTTTGGCGCGTGCCACATCGGTCGACCTTTCTTCGTGTGTGACTACGCTGGCGGTGGGCAGCTCGACCAGTACTTGCGTAAGAATCCGAAGGAGGTCTGGGAAAAGCTGTTCGAAGCCGCTCTGGGTCTTCGCTATCTGCACCTCAAGGGCGTGGTCCATGCTGATCTCAAGTGCAACAACATCCTGATCGGCAGTGACGGCAAAGCCAAGCTGACGGACTTCGGGCTCAGTTCCCTCGACTCGAGTCTGACAGACAGCAGTCGCGAGCCCGAGTCGGAGCTGGGGAACAGTAGCGGCTCGCCTTCAGTCGGGGCCATTCGATGGAAAGCTCCGGAAGTTCTGCGTGGGGGCAAATCGACCTATGCGTCCGACATTTACTCGTTCGGGATGTGCGTCCTGGAAGCGGTGAGCGGCACATATCCGTGGGGGTTTACAATGAATGTAGTTGTACAGTTCTACGTTGTCGAGAAACGGAAGCTGCCGGATCGTCCTGCAAATTGTAGTGAAGAAGCTTACGACCTCGTGCAGCAAATGTGCCGATTCGAGCCAAGCAAGAGACTCGGGATGAACGAAGTCGTCGGGGCACTGAACAAACTTCGCTCGGCTATTCTTGCTGGTGAGGTTGAGGATCTGCCTCCGTCTAACGAGTAGACAAATGGCACAAGATGCTCGGCGACAACAAGCGGCTGGGTGCGAGTTGCTTTCTACCTGTCAGCAGGGATGGCTAAGAGGAAACTTCATGTTGCGAATATTTTTTTACGACAGATATTTATTCGGTTTTGATCGGATTACTTGCTGATCGCCATCTCATGCTGAGGTCGCTTTAGCTTGTGGTGCGCGATTCAACTTAAGCCCATTGACGCAGTTTTGGTGTGCTTCTTCGTTCTAAAGGAAACTTTGGACGCGAGCCACCAAGCACTGAGCAATTCGGATCTACGAGACCAAAGGTTGCGAGTTTCACTGACGCAGACCGAAGCCACAATACGAGTCGAGCGTGGCAGCCTTCGCAGTTTAACCACTTCAAGCATGCTGAACGTGTTGTTCTACAGCCGTGGGTACGGCGACAACTCCAACGTCGCACCAGCTTCGCTTATTTACATGGTCATTCCCATGAAATCATCTTCCCAAAACGCTCACAACCAATTCCTCTCAGCTCTTCAAACCCGCGATGAACTTGTTGCAGTCCGAGGCCGCCGACTTGTCCGACTGTGGCCGGCAACTGTACCGAACGGACTACACGTCGCTCAGCACTACACCTCTTCAACAAAATTACGAGCGTGAACAGCTCTGGGACAAGGTGTACGAAGCAGCATTAGGCCGTCAGTACTTGCATGGTCACAATGCTGTTCACGGTGACATCAGTTGCAAAAGCATCGCCATCGGGGCAAATGGGATCGCAAAACTTTGGGACTTCGGCAGCGATTATCTGTCCGTGAGTCGTCGATTTCTTTGCAGATCAACAGCAGCTCGTGCAGAATTGGTCGACTTTTGAATCCGATATGCACGGCTTCGGGATCACAGTTATGTAAGTTGTTTACGGACATCCGATCCCTTTGGGGACTGTCGGGGGAATCTCGTAATTGATTATCTGGATTATTACCAAAGCCAGTTTCCCCGTCATTGACAAGCCCGTCCACGACGTCATCTTCGTCCCAACCTTTCCTTGCAATGACAAGCCGTGGCGGGCCAGGTGGACTCAGAACTGCGGCGAGCAGTCCAGGAATGCCTCAATGCGTCGAACCACCAGAGGCTGGTTCTTGAAGCCTGGAATTTCACGACACACAACGTCAATACTTATCAACAAGGGCTCCATCGCTTCCTCTTGAGGGTCAGCGGAGACCATTGCGATCAAACTCCGTTTGGGGTATGAGATTTCCGACACCGAGACAAGCTTAATGTACCCACCGTTGGCCACCGATAGAGCATATCACGAAGGATTCACCGCTCACCCACCCATGAACTCACGGCACACAAGAATGCATTACAAATTGTGGTCG
>JAABLK010000166.1:0-48489 GCA_012295415.1 Phytophthora chlamydospora | reverse complement strand
GTGCGTCTGTAGGCGTCTAGGATGGTGCAGTCCGCCGAGAAGTCGTCGAGAAAGTCGTTGAGACGCATGACGACGTGTGGCAGCTCGCCGTCGGGCAGGCAGCAGTTGGCGACGATGCGGACGCTCTTCAATGTCGGGAACTCCTTGGACATGGTGTCGGCTGCGTGCAGGAGATCCGCAAATGCCGAGTGCGCTGCAAGGAGCTGCGGCTCCACAGCCGCACGTGCACGCCGGTAACGGATTGCCTGCTTCAACATCAGCTCAGATCACCGTCCCGGGGTAAGCGCCCCCTTTTCTTACAAATAACATGTCAAAGCGGGACACGCTATTCTGAACATAGCAGATAGATGAGGTAAGTCACACCATCCAGTCGATACTGAAATCAAGACAGAAGTATCCGTTATCAGGATTGGTCAAAAAGAGGCCGGCCACTTCAAGTTGGACGATCACCGGCAAGTCTCACGCTATAGACACGAAGATGGAACGCGCCGTTGGATCGCCGACGTCTGGTGCTGGACCCTGCACGCCTCCGCGCTCACCATGTGAAGTTGTAGTTGTGCTGCTCTTGCTGCTCCACGGCTGGCGGCGGCCTCGGACCCGAGTCGCTCACATCGTGCCAGTCCACCCTCGGCACCTCGAACCGGCAGCCGCTGAGTTCGTCCGCGTAGGTGGCTTGCAGCCACTGCTGCAGCTCCAACGGAAGCCGCAAGGTGGTGTTGACGGGGAGCAGGAACTCCTCCTTGCGGTGCAGATGCAGGAACAGCACCACATCGAAGTGCTTCAGCACGACCGCGTGCGTCATCGCGACGCTGGTGCAGCCCTCGCTGCGGTTTGCGTGGATCCACCTGACGACGTCCAAGTGCCCGGACGCAGCAGCCTTGTCCATCGCGTAGGTCGTGCATCCTTCGGTGCGATGAGCATGGAGCCACTTCACCACATTCAGGTGACCATTTCGTGCCGCCTTGTCCATTGCCTCGGACGTACAGCCCTCCGTTCGATGCTGGTGCAGCCACTTGACAACATCGATGTGCCCGTCTCGAGCCGCAAGATCCATCGCTTGTGTCGTGCACCCTTCCTTGCGGTTCGCATGGAGCCATTTAACCACGTCGAGGTGCCCGTTTTGGGCGGCGCGATTCATCGCTACCGTTGAGCAACCTTCGCGTCGATGAGCGTGGAGCCACTTCACGACCTCTAGATGACCTGCACCAGCGGCCCCATCCATAGCGAGTGTTGTGCAGCCTTCTGTTCGGTGGGCATCCAACCACTTCACAACATCCAAGAAGCCATTCACCGCAGCATCGTCCATGGCCCTCTCAGAGCAGCCGTCCGTGCGATGTTCATGCAACCACTTCACCACATCGAGGTGGCCATTTGTAGCGGCCCAGTCAATCGCAGCAGTCCCACAACTGCCGGACCAGCGCGTTTGAAGCCACTGAAGCACATCAAGATGGCCGAACTCGGCAGCACACATGAACACGGATGAATCGCATAAACCGCTACTCGCCTCGAAGATCCACTGCACCACATCCAAGTGTCCATTCTGCGCCGCCTCTCTCATGGCGTCGACTGTGAGCCTGATTTCCCGGTCACAATGTAGCCACTTTACGACTTCGAGGTGTCCGTGTGCTGCAGCTATGAGAAGCGTTTCAATATGCAGTTTTCCGATACCCCGCGAGGCCAGATACTTCAAGAACGACAGCGCACCCTGCCGTGCCGGGAAGTACATATCTAGTGAGCCTCCGATCATGTCGTATCGATCGATAATCCAGCGCGCAGTCTCGCAATGACAGCCACCGATTGCAAACTTCAGCACGGCCGATGCATCCTCTCCGTACTCGTCACTCAGCCATTCGATGACGTCCAAGTTTCCAGCTTTGGCAGCCGAGCGCAGCACCTCGCCCCTGCAATCAGCGCGGGGCACTGCAACCTCCCGCAGCCACTCCACAACAAGATCGTGGTTGTTCTCCAATGCTCCACACATCTCCACGCCGCCAAAGCAGACCCGTCCGCGCTGCTGGTTGTACAGCCACTGCAAGATTTCCAGATGCCCAGCAGCAGCAGCAACGTCCGTCACACTGTCCACGGGCTCCACCGGCAGGTAGCTCTCCATCATCCACTGTACTGTTGGCAGGTCTCCTCGTTCGGCCGCCAGCTCGGCCGCTCGATTCAGCAGCCATCGCTTGTAGAACGGGTCCTGGGTCTCTGGCGGCTCGCGAGCAGCGACGTACCGCACGCAGCGGAGGCTGTGCGTGCGCGTGTAGGCCGCAACGATGGTCCAGTCACCTGAGAACGAGTCGAGCAAGGCGTCCAACTGCTGCGTCACGTGGGGCAGCTCGCCGCATCCTTCGGGGAGGCAGTGGTGAGTCACCGCCCGCGCAATCTGGAGCAGCGGCACGTCTACTTCGAGCTCCATTTTGATTTTCAAAATGTTGGTTGCCTTGGCATGATACATAGACGGCGCAGGCCTCGGAAGCTTGCGTCTTCATATTGCCCGAGTGCCTACTAGATGGAGGTTCAGTCGGCAACGCTGTCATTTTAACTATTGCACTAATAAGTGCACGAGTTCCAAACTCACCACCACCTATTAATCGGCTGAATAGGCTCAAAACAATCTCAAAATTGCAATTTCCAATCGTGCAAATTAAAAATTTTCGAAATATCTTTCGCCGAAAACAAATGTATATTGCCTTGTAAAGCTTGCCAGCCCAAGCTCTAAGAAATTACGAACATGCGAACCTGGGCGACCCCAAAACTATTCACGAGAAGCTGGTTAGCTTGGACTTTGCTTTAGGTGCCGTCGGCTTGGGTCTTGCTTGACTGGGTTCGCGAGGGCTTAGGTGTTCCAAACTCTCCAGCTTCTTGGATACGTCGATGAACGCCGTCTTGAGCTTCCTCAGCACGGCGACGGACAGCTGCACAACCTTTCTTTCAAACCGCTTTGCCACCGACGACCTCACAGCTAACTCCACCCGTTTCATCTCACGATCTCTTTCTTCCTTGCTCTCCGCATGAAACAGCAGCAAGACGCACCGGATCTCCGACTTTCTGCTGACCTTATTATTTTGTTCATACTCCTCCTGTTCGTGGCGGACGGCCGTCTCCCTGGAGGTCTTCTTCTCCTAGTCGAGAAAGTCGACGATGCTACAAACAATCGTCTCCAGCACGGTGTCACCTCCGCCTGTATTCGGGTGTTTCAGCTTGGTCTGCTCTCCGTCGACACTGCGCCTGTTTTGAGGCTTCATTGCTTGACAAACTTCGATGACTTTGTCCTCGCTCTAGACAACATAGAAATAATCGTCGTCACTGTCGTTGTCGAGACCGAATTCTTGGCGAGCTTTGTCTTAAACGCTGGTGTCATTGCTCTTCTCCTCGTTGGTAGTCTCAACACGCCCTTGGACTCGTAGTCGCTCACATTGTTTTCCATGTCGACGTTGTGCTCCATTGCGTCAGAATATTTGTTCTTCTTCTCCATTGCCTGCCGGATTGAATGATACTAAATACTCAAGTACTTCATTGTTGTGCTTCGACCAAGAGCTGCACGACGAGAGCAAGTCGACAAACGAGGAGATCCTTGCCAATAATAGAACCGCAGGGTCACTTTGAGCGTGAAGTGGAGGTTCCCAGTACTCAGTAATGGTGAAAACGACACCGTGATATGAAATAATAAAGGCATGAACGAAGCAAAAGCAACGCGTTGAAGTGAAGAAGACGATGGTGTATCGCATGACAGCAACCGAGCAACAGTAAAGCCAAACGAATTGGATTGCTCGACGCACTAAGATGGATGCTCCTCAGCATTCAGGTGGCAAAAACGACAATTAAATACCCACGAATCGTGTTGCACTAAGCGAAAACAAGCTTTGCGGCAGCTGGAGTGCTATGAAAAGAATTGAGTAGCAAAACGTTATCACCATCAAGAAACATGTGTTACTTTAGGACAAGGTTTGCCTGCGAGACAGCAACGCGTGCTACAGCAATACCCTGGCCGGATCTGGGGAGAAATAAGTAAGTGGAGTGGGGCTTACTTGAATAGGATGCCCTCATTTCCGTAGTATTACAAACGTGTGATTCTGTATCCAATCGGATACCCATGATATGCGAGTCCCTAGGAACCGCAGCATGCATTCTGAACTTGAGGGGCACGCTATTAGGAAAATTAATGGATATCCACTCAACCACTCCGCCTCATTCACCCATAAAAATCATCTTTCATTATTTCACCTCGGTAACCATTCGTGTCATCCGAACCATATGATACTGCCTTAGAGCAGTTGCCAGCTCTCGAATTTATCTGGAGATCGATTATGTCGTTTCAGTTCGGCCCACTGCGTGGTTTGATGAACTGCAATTTTCATTTTTTCCCTTCATCAGATTCGCAAGTAGTCAGAAAAGAGTGCTTATGAGTGGCAAATCTCCAGAATTGCCCAATTGAAGTGTCAATATCATATGCCAATTCATTTTACTGTAACTTTCACATTTGTATTTTGGTATTTGCGATAATAAGTGGGATTATTTTTAATATAAAACAGTAAATGTAGTCAAAATAAAAAGACCGTGCGCCATTGAGAACGCCAAATCCCATTCCCCAAATTTCGGATGACATTGAGGCATTCATTTAGGTACGAGTTCGACACCGTGTCTGACATTTTCCAAACTCATGATTATTCTCCCTGTTTGATTGTGTGGCTCAGAGCACAAATCGAAATTCGCGCAGAACTTGTCAGGCAGGTTGTCTTACTGCAATGGAGAGCCCTGATTGGGAGATATTCGAGACACACCGCTCCAGAGCCACTTACTAGAACTCCTTGGAGGTCACCAACTACTGCAAGGGTCTCAAGCCCAAGCTTGCCAAGGACGCCTCCAATGAAGAGGGCGCAGTAAAAACTGGCACAGACCCGCTGATGTTTGTTTTATTTTTCATTTTTGTACGAGAAGCTGCCTAAAAAAGTTTACTTCAGCCTGGCTAAGTAATGTTTGACTGGCCCCGTGCGCATCGTGTGCTGCTACTGCTGGCGCTCACGGGCAGCTTGGTTGGGCTACAGTAGAAAATTGCTGCAGAAAAAGCAGAAACAAGCTGTAAGCTAGCGGTTCGTGCAGCTAGAAGTGATGCAGTTGTAGCTCAAACTTAACGCCAGATGCATATGCAATTAGTTATCAATGTCTGTCATTTTTAAGTGCTGGTGAAGTCCAGGCTATCGCTGTTGCTCTACAAGTTCATGAACTTCACCAGCTGAACGCTGAACTTGTAAACACGTTGTTGATGACGTTGCACAGCACATCGAGGTTCTAGTTGTCAGCAATGAGTCAATGCTGCGACCGGCAGACCCAACGAGTCGTGCTCGCTGCTTCTGCTGCTATCCTGGTCGTCGACCAGGTTTTGGGTGTCGTCTGTGAAGCAGACTCACAATTTAGGCGTTGAATTCCACAGCAAACACTACAGCTACTGGTTCTCACCTCCGTCCTTGTGCTGTGGCAGCAGCAACCTCCTGCGCCCCTCGGTACCAGCGACCTTATTTTGCCGTCCATCACGTGCTATTATTTTATGCCGTTCAGTGTCATCTAGCGGGTGGGGTCGCTTGTGCAGGTGTTCGTGATACTGAAGCACTGGTAAATTGCTCGCTGTATGAAAGAAGACAGGAAACAATCTACCACCTGCCTAACGTCATGCAAATTTGATGTGTCTGACAAATGTCTAACGGATTCCGTCTAAGAATCATTCTCTCCAGATCGAAGCCCTCTCCAAGCAGGCGCGAGCCACCGTACGGACCTTCACTCTGTAGCAAGTTGAAGTTAGTGGACCACACCACTCGGAATGAACATCACCGTAGGAGCATTCTGCGACTCTGTTGCTCACAATGCACAATGCACTGCGTCAGCTTCCCTTGGCAAGCAGAGGACGTTTCCTACCAACAACGGGTTCGGTCCCAGAGCAGCGGCCGCGAACGGTGCGTCGAAATGGTTTTCGTGCTCACCACACAAGCCGTGGTAAAGAGTGCTGTTCCGGGAAGCATCAAACTCGGCTCCATCGCAGGCTCCGCTCAGCCAGAACCTGTACTGTCGAAACGCTTAGGTGTACCTTGGATCCGCACACTCAAAACTGAAGCGACTTGGCTGGCTGCCGTTCATCCCCAGGAAAACCGCCCGCCAACGTGGCGTTCGAGAATCCTATCGAGCCCATGGCGTGCGTTCCGCTCCTCTCCAAGCAGCCATGCCTTGGGTTTTCACAAGTTCTCCCTCCTGCATTACCGCACACTAGTATTATTTTGTTTTTGAGCAATCGTCCATCCGCGGCAGAGACTGCCACACTGCTCTCCATGTATTGTATTGTGCTAGGGCTAGCCTAGCCTAGCGTGTCAATGCCTGGGCCGCAGCGAAGCCATCTGGGGCTCTCTGCCTCCTTGTCGCTGGCAGGTGTTTGGCGCACTTCCCAACAGCCTCAGCGCGAGAACGCAGCAACCCCCAGACGCAGAAAAGGCAAGGAAGACACGGGCTCGCCTCGAAACGGAGCTCCTGGCGTTTTGCAGCGTGGAAACCAACGCGATGGACGACGAAGCGCTGCTGCAGGTGAGCCGCAGTCGCGCCGCTTCGGCCGCCGGCCCCATGCACTGCTCCACAGGCACTACTTCTCCTTCTTCGCTCAACTCGATGGACCAGGCGGCCATGCGCGCGCTGCCCAACGCCAACCTGGTGTTGGCAGCGTTGCGCTCGGTCTTCGGGCTCTGCAGCCAGGTGCGAGACCGGCCTCGGGCCTGTCTTCAAGCTCACGCGAGACTGCACCAAGCCTTCCTACGCGTGGCCAGTGCAGCCAAGCACGGTTCATTGCCCGTCAACTTCCGCCTATCGCACTACACGACGGTGCTCAACCAGCTCAAGGTCGTTCTAACGCAGCACTTGAGGCTGCGGGACCTGGTGGCACGAGTTCTCGCCAGTCGACGACTTCTATCGGGTTTGGCCCGAGTGCATCACGACCTGAACGTGTTGCTGGTCGACAATTCTCTCGCCAGCGCCACCAGCTCGCTGCTTGAATGGAAACAGCAATTCACGGCCAACCGCCAGCAGGACGAGAAGGCGCTGCACGATACGCTCATGGCGCTGTTGTCCACGCCCACTTTCGTCAACAAGGAGTTCCCCAGTGAGCGAAGGCAGGCGGTTGTGTTGCTGGAACTTGTGGCTGAATTCGCGTCCAACGACCCGTCCAGAGGCCACTCCGTGCAGCTACTGGAGACGTTCAAGATGATGCATCGCCGCCTCTCCAACCTCTGTGACCTGCACTTGAGAAGAGTGCCGAGGTGGTTCCTGCCTGGGTGTGAAGTGGACTTTTCCATCACGGAACACGCGATCGGCCACTCAAGAGGGTCGTTCGGCTCCACGTTGCAGCGCGGTGAGGCCTACAGATACAACTACACAAGCGACGGCGCGTTGGCCAGCAGTTCGACGTCCACTGTAGCCGTCAAGTGCTTGTGGGCATTGCCGGACGTGCAGTACCAGTTCGTAGAGCAACTTTTCGCTCGTAGTGGAGTGGCCAAGTGGACGCGAGTTCGACACCCGAATGTCGTGACGGTGAGAGGAGCTTCGCACGCTGCCACGCCGCCCTACCTGGTTCGAGACTTTACTACTTACGGCGGACTTACCGCTTATCTAGCGGCCTTGGAGACACGAGCGAAGCAATGTGCAGGCCCTGAAAGCAGCGGGAAGATGGAGACCTTGACGTGGCAACTACTCTATGGAGCAAGTCGTGGGCTGCTGCACCTCCACGAACAGCACAGTATCGTACACGGCGGACTGCGCTGCAACAACATCCTGGTAGACAAGAAAGGCCGAGCCGTGATCGCCGACTTCGGCCTGTACACGTTGGCGTGCGACGCTCGGGACTCGGGGCTCACCGAGTTCTTCCAGTTGGACGTCTTTGACGCCGACGCCGAAGAACTCATCCGATGGCAAGCCCCAGAGTGCTTAAGGGAGGACGTGGCGTATCGCGAGTCGCTCCGATCTCTGTCTGAGACCGGCTCAGCGCTGCTATCAAGCGGTTCCAGTGCATCCGCTTCGTCCTTTGCCACCGACGTGTACGCGTTCGGAATGTGCATCTTGGAGGCTCTAACGCGCACAGTTCCTTGGGCAGGACTCGACATCACGAAGATCCGCACGCTTAAGGGCAACCTGAGTCTGCTTCCTCCTCGACCGAAGTACATTTCTGCTCAGGCGTGGACGCTCATCGAGAAGATGTGTGCGGCCGACCCGAAGAAGCGAATCACCCTCAGTGAGGCGTCGCAAGAGCTTAAACGCCTTGGATACGGCAACCGAGTAACTTCTCGCTCACGTAACAGCAGCACGAAGGACCTGGAGGCTCTGGAGGCCGACGCAGCCGCAAAGGTGGAGCGAGTATCAACTGCATTGGGCGAAGTCTCACAAGAACTCAAGATCCTCAGTACCGGAAGCCGGTCACGCGGTAGCAGCGCGGCCGACTCGGATGCGCTTGAAGCTGATGCAGTCGCCAAGGTGGAGCACGTTTCCACTTCTCTGGACGAAGTATCGCAAGAACTCAAGGAGATCTCCGATCGATCTCGTAATGGAAGTGTGGCGGAAGTGGGCGAGCTAGAGCAGGAGGCGTCCCAGAAACTGGTCTGTGTGTCAAGCCTCCTGAACATCGCGTCTCAAGAACTCAAGCGACTGGGCATGGGCGACAGAGTGGCGAATGACTCGCGCAACAACAGCACCCTCGACTTGGTGGCTATGGCGCAGGAAGCGCTCGCTAAGCTGACTCAACTCTCCAGTGACGAGTCCAGTGGTTCATCCTCCACAGGAAGTGAAGAATCGCCCAAGCCAGACCAAGAACCCAGCGGATCAAGTCAAGAGAGCGAGGCTTTGGTAGCCGCTGAGTCTCTCGGTAGTCCTCCACCAATTCGAGTCAAAACCGTCGAGAATCTGGATGCTGCAGCGGACAAGCATCGCACTGATCTCTCGACTCCTAGTGATGCCTCCACGGTAGAGCAGACTGACCGCAGGGTAAAAGATTCCGTCTCCGTGCGTCGGAGGAGATACTCAAACCTGCACAAATCAACAGTGGATCCCGCCGCTCCGGATGCGAACGGATCCGACAACATTTGGGACCTGGCGGGGCACGAGGCGAAGGTTCCTCGGTCTCGTGAAGTTGTACGCTCATTGCATGGCGCCCAACTTGAAGAGCTCAGCGACAGCGACTCGGTGATGGATGAACTCAGCGCGAATGGAAGCGCTCAAGGAATTCCTGCCCCGGAGATCAACAGCAACCGCTCGACGGACGAGCAGCCCGAGCAAGAAATGGACAATGACACTAATAGCGTCAAAGACGCCGAGGACAGTCCAGTTCAGCTGAGCAGCGACGAAGAGGAGGAGGAAGAAGGACTCACTACAGGCGAAAGCTCCACAGATGATGAAGCGTTGATGATCGTACCTGCCGAGTTCCAGACAGCGCGCAGCTTTGACGATGATGTGGACCCAGTAACGCCACGCCATCCAGCGATTGCCCTCATTGAGATTCTGAGGTCGGAGCAGCCGGACGAGGCTCGTTTCGCTGAATCGCTGGAGACTCTGAAGGAGGATCTGGAGGTGTCGTCGGCTTGGATCATCGTGGAGCGCGAGGGACTTCTGACCTTCATGGAGCTCGTTTGGAGGGACTATTCAGAGGCCTGCACGATGCGAGCGCTCGAGTTGCTACGGACCATTGCTGGCCTTGACGGCGAGTTCGTGAAGTCTCTGGTGGACGCGAAGATCGTCAAGATTCTGCTCGCAGTGATCAAGCACCGGTCATCTCCGCAGCAAGTCGACTGCGCAGCTTCGTTCCTTCTTGAACTCATCGCCGAGAATGACGACGCCAAGCGACGGCTGTGGAAATGCCGCGGTGTGGGCGTGATGGAAGACAGCCTCGTGATTGATCGACGCCTTGTCCAAGAAGTGAAAGGCACCATGGCCAAGTTCAAGCGCGGCGAGGGCTACAAGTGCCTGGGCGATGGCGAGTATCACCTGGCGATTGACAAGTTCACTGAGGCGATCGCACTGGATCGCAAGCGTGCCGGGTACTACGGAGACCGAAGGTACGAGGAAAAAGGCTTCTGCTTTGATCGCTTGAGGGTTAAACGCTCACGTCTCTCTTTCTTTTGATGCAGTTTGGCGTACATGGAGGCTTCAATGTTTAAGAAAGCAGCGGACGACGCCTACCGCTGCATGCGCTACAACCCGTACGACGTGACGGGCTACCTACGTCATGGCTTGGCTCTGAAGGCCATGGGCAAGTACAAAGAGGCCATCGTCACGCTGCGTAAGGGGGCGGAGGTCGACCCCAAGTTCACGAAGGTCCGCGACGCCCTCACTGAGGTCGAGGCGCTTCACAAGGCCAGGCTGAAAGGAGCAGATGGAACCACCGTGCTGCGTCGTATGACTGCGTCCGAGTCCGCCAAGCTCAAGAAGAAAGACGGCGATGACGCTCTTCGCAAGAAAGACTTCGCTCTAGCGGTCGAGTGTTACTCGGAAGCGCTTGAGCTGGACCCCAAGAACGACTGGGTGTATTTGCACCGAAGCATCGCCTACGCTGCTCGCGGAGACCACACGAAGGCGATCGAGGATGCGTCCAAGTGCATCAGGATCAACTACCGACAGGTGGAAGGATACTATCGACTCGCGTTGGCCTTGCATGCTGCCGGTCAGCACGACCAGGCGTTGAATACGCTGTACCGTGGACAGGAAGTCGACCCGCGACACGCCGGTATCACTCGCTTTATAAGCCAACTCGAAGCCGAGGAGGCGAAGGCAGCAGACCTACCGCTGCCGGAGTGGTTCAAGGAGAAGGGCTACCGGGCCTTCCAGTTGCGCTCGTACGAGGACGCCATCAAGTTCTACACCAAGGCCATCGACGCGTCGCAGTCCGACGACGACGAGGTGGTCATGCACTGCTATCTGTACCGCTCTCGAGCCAACCAGACACGCGGCGAGTTCACGGCCGTCATCGCCGACTGCACGTACGTGTTGGATCGTCGTCCTACCAATGTGTTCGCTCGACTTCGACGAGCGGATGCGTACGAGCAGCAGCGTGACTTCCACATGGCGCTCAAGGACATCCGCGAGCTCGTGGCGCTCAATCCTGAGTACAAAGACGCCCACGCACGCCTCCGCTCTCTAGAGCACCGCTGCCAGCTTGTGCCCGGAGCGTCTGAGCACCAGGGCGTCGTGGAGGTAGATTTGTAAGTTGTTTTTGACACAAAGGGTAGTGTGATGTATTGAGTACATTGCTTTTTTGCTATTGAAACGGAAGGCGATGGACTTGACTTGGCTTGGAAATGTACACGGGTGTGGTTGTCTTTTGACAGCTACAGTCGTAGCTGGTAGGCTCGCAGCGGTTTAAGGACGAACGGAGTCCTTGATGGGGACAGTTCGGGTCGGTTCTGGCACGCGGCGGTCCTTGAGTTGCTCCTTGGGCCGGTGCTGCTTGTGCGGGTGCATGGCGGCTGGAAGACGGAACCATAAGCACGTGAGGTGGTGCGTATAAAGATCCAATGCAGACGGAGCCAAGAGCGTACCGAGGTTGGCCGACAGCGACTTGGTCAGCATGTTGAGCGCCGTGGGCGAGTCCACGGTGGCCTTGAGGATGCTGCTGGTCATGCGCAGGAGGGGCATCTCGGTTGGGTGGTTGCTTTGCTTGGTGTTGTTGCTTGTTGGCAGGCGAATTGCGAAATGGCCAAACAGTTCGGCGGCGTGTGAAGCCCGCATTCGAGAGCAGCCTGCTTGGGTCTAGACACGCACAACGGAACTTCAACAGGTGGGCGTCGCCTTCAACGTGGGGCTTTTGTGCCGACCCACGAGAAGGCCGCTATCCAAATATGAAGGATCATCCTTACTTAGGATGCGAGCGTAGTGCACCATGGCACTATGCCGGCACCAACCTAGCAAGGCAGCAAGAGCGCAGGCGCTGCTTGGTGTGCTGCTGCTTGAACCGCATTTTCGGTTGTTTTTTCGCATATTTAGGTGGTCGCGTACCGGTCGAGAAAGCGTTTGCCGGCATTGAGAGGGAAGGGCTTTTTGCGGAGTGTTCTCGATTGCTTAGGTGGCGGTGGCGGGATGCCCACGTGCGATAAGGACGGCGGCATTTGAAGTTGAAGTGCATGCAGATGGATGATCAGGCCCGCCCTACCCCGCTCGCTTGGGGAAGGCCATGGGACTTCATCGCAACAAGAGGCTCGCCAAAGCCTGAGTAACTAAGCTGGCATCGGTTTGAAGTCGACGAGAGTTTTTATAGAGCGCTCATTTCCAAGCTATCGCAAACACGAGCGATGCCCCTCGGTGTGCAAAAGCAATACTAGAGGTGAAGTCCTAAAACGACCCCAGTCGTGGAGATAGGATTTCCAGTACGATTCAATCTTAGCTCAAGTCATGATGGCGCAAACCTAAAATCCTGACCCTGGGGGTGACACCCCCGACAAGTTGTGCTAGTACTGACCGTCCTGGTGTTCCATTGTCGAGCTGTAGACTTTCAGTAGTGGAATTATTTTTTCTTCTAGAAGTGGTGAAAACGGATTCAAAAGCGAATTACCACGGCATACAGCCACGGCTTCAACTTGTGCTATTCTAATGATTGATGCCGAACTGGAAGAGTGTGGGAAGCAAAATGGTATTCAGGTTTGCCCCATTATTCGCGCAGGTATCATAACGAAGCAACCTCGTTTTGCTATGTAGTGTAGGTTATCCAAGAGCGTATGCTTCGTCGAAATACTCTAAAGAGGAGTGTGTCGACCAGAGCGACGGAGAGCAATCGACGCTTTGTCGAATCACCTCCCAGTTTGCCTCGGATGCGTTCATCAGTAGCGAAGAAGAGACTCCGGGCTGGAACGAAGTACTGAAGTCTGACGAGATGCCGCTCATAATTGCTTCAAGCTCAGAACAGTAAGATGAACCGCCGGCTGTCAGCAATGGATACATCCCGAGCAATGCCTCAACCAGCGGGTCAATCCACGACGGAAAGAACGAAATGTTGGTGTTCGTGACGTCCAAGTTCATCATGTCCGTTGGGTTCACATTCTGCGGTAATTCGTTCACTAAAGTCTTGTCGACCACGATCGTTTTCAATCCAGACGAGAAAAGTTCTGGCGGAAGCTCGGTGATCGGGTTTCCAGATAGAACAAGATAGTACGGCTGCAGTCGGACGAGAGATAGAGGAACTGCTGTCAGCTTGCTGTTCTCTACAGACACGGCCGTGCTTACAGGCCACCTGAGATCAAGGTCGTCAGGCAACGTCTCCAGGTTCGTCTCAACGAAGATGATCTGAAAGACTGAAGTCGGGAAGTCGTGTGCTTGGAGTCCAAGAGGGAGGACGCCACTCGGCATGTCGACACGGATGACATTGAATTGCTTTAAACTTGGATGGTAAGTATTCGTAATGGCTGCGGTAGCATCCCAGTTTGCAATCGTTGAATTGTAAATTATGATTTCTTGGAGTCCGTCAAAGTCTTGGATGCTGTCAGGAACCTCGAGAGAGCGGCAATGCAGGATACGAAGCTTCACAGCTGTCTTGTGGTCGAATCGAGACCACTCACTCTCTACTTCCTCCCTTGATCCAGACATATTGAGATTGTGGCAATTGAATTCCACTGCGTAGCAAGAGGGGAGAGACCCGGCCATGGGGTGAACCTTCGGTGTGCATTCGTGCAGAGGTGACTGTAAGGAGGCGTGCACATGCAGCGACAGCATCGCCACTCCCCACATGGCAAAACCTGCATGTGTACACCGGAGTAGTTTTCGACTGCGCGATGTCAGTCCTGTGTCCATGTAGGAAGAGCCCCGCTCCACCAGCACGACATGATTTTGAGAGTGCTCGGGGTGAACTTTGCGTCGACTTCCCTTTTTTGCCTCCCCTGCCACTCCCAGGAGAGCTTGGTGTACTACGAAGTTAACGCTTGGGCCCACCATATTCGTAACTTGATTCTTGCGGGGAGAAGCTTGTAACAAAGCTTTCATGTCCGCAGTTGTAGCAACCAGGCCAACAGAGAAAAACGCGCGACTCGCAAGGTCAAACCAAGACACCACCAAGATGACCCGCGACTCGTTTAGCATCTGAGCCATCCAGGCATCGTCGTACAACAGCAACTCCCACTTGAAACTATTGATGTCGTAGTCATCTACATAACTGAGCATGATAATGAGAGATACCCCCATCGACGTCATCAGATTCAGCACGCAGTCGCAAAGGATTGCTGCAAACCGGCGGCGAGCTTCGTCACGCCAGAACCACCGAGAGTAGACCAAGACGGATGACCAGCAGTTCACTACGAGAAGACCCACGTAAAATCGATTCAGCAGCACGCGCGGCAGATACTTGCTCATACGAATGGCTTGAGAAGTCTGCAGCGCCACCTCAATGAGCTCTCGACAAATGAGAATTATGTGGAAGTATTTTCCTTTGACACCAAGCACCCCATGCTGGCTTGCAACTCTGTGGTAGATCGCCGAAAGAAATTGGACGACTCGAGTTTCTTGCTGGCTGCTGTGCGTTGCATCCTTGGAGCTCTCCCCACGAGTGATGTTGATAGAATTTGCGCTAGACTTTCTTCGGTGCGGTCGGAAAGCCAGCTCACGGTGCCACAAAGATCCCACAATCATCGATAGTACACACGAGCCATGCACTGCAGCCAGCGTCACATACACGATCGCGATCTTGCGATAATCTTCAGGAGGCATTCCGACTGCGTTGAAGTCGAGAATAATGCTGAACATGGTCAACTCGAACCCCCAGTACAACTTGGCGTAGACGATGTTGTACGCACAAGTCGCGCTATGCACAACAAGGATAAAGAGCCACCAGAACGCAAAGCCACAGAGCGAGAGGTTGACATGCTGAGTACCATGCACCGCAGTCCATCGAGCAGATCGATTCATGCAGAGCAATAATAGCTCGGGAGTGAGCTCAATAACACACTATCCGAGCTTAAGATAAATCCCGCTGCCTTTGGCAAGTCTCAATAACACCGCAAAACAAACAGATAAAAACAAATAAAACCCCAGCAGATCGAGCCGCTCATCGTGANACGATGTTGTACGCACAAGTCGCGCTATGCACAACAAGGATAAAGAGCCACCAGAACGCAAAGCCACAGAGCGAGAGGTTGACATGCTGAGTACCATGCACCGCAGTCCATCGAGCAGATCGATTCATGCAGTCGGTCTCGTAGCAATAATAGCTCGGGAGTGAGCTCAATAACACACTATCCGAGCTTAAGATAAATCCCGCTGCCTTTGGCAAGTCTCAATAACACCGCAAAACAAACAGATAAAAACAAATAAAAACCCAGCAGATCGAGCCGCTCATCGTGAGCACGACACCTTGTACGCGAGACATCCAATACTTCAGCTTTCCGGGTAACGTGAAGACCTTTGAAGGCCAAACTCATTTTTTTTTACCAGTTAGTGCTTGACGCGTCCGAAGTCATATTTTACTGATGTGCAAGTGCACATCGTTCAACGAGAGAAGACGCTGCCAACGCTTGGTGACCTTGCACTACACTTGATACCGGATTCGGCTAGTCAAGTATCGCTAGCGACGCACGATATTTAACCGAAGGTATTGCCGGCCATGGCCCAGTTGGCAGCGTCCACGTCATCCAGGTTGAGGAAGATGCGGTCGGCCGGGATCTTGAGCGCCTCGGCCGCCGTGGCAGTCAGGGACGCGGCCGTCTTGGGGTTGAGGTCAGGGCCGATGCGGCCGATGCTACGAATGTGGATGAAGGCACACGGCTGCATACAGCGTTAACGTTTTAATAATAACGTTAGTGGAGTGCTACGAAGATGGTGGAGAAGTTATATACAGACAGACGTACAGCGTCCGAGGTCTGGAAGATCATGGGCGTATCCAGGTCCAGCTGCACCATCAGGTAAGCCTCAGGCTTGCCAAGAGCGGCCGACAGAGCCTTGGACAGCGCATGCAGAGCGGCGGGTACGTCCACGCTGGACTTGGGCACGTTGCTGGTCACGTGAACGAACGGCATCGTCTCTAACTTGCTGCTGGAGACGCGGATCTCGAAGTGAGACAGGATTTGATGGGTGTGAACCGGTATACCGGTTGAAAGTATGCCTTCCAGAAGCTTGCGGTGAGCTTTGCTGATCAATGCTGGCATCGCTGCTGCGTGCATTATATTGGTTCGGTTATCTGCAGTCATGCATGATAGCTTACGAGGAATCCCACTGCAGGCGAGAGATCGCTTGCCTGTGGACACTCTCAGATGACGACCTGGTTACTGCTTGGGTTCCGGGATGAGCACGCCACCCTTGGCCCAGTTCGTGCGCTGCACATCGTCAATGTTCATGTAGATGCGGTCCTTGGGGATGTTCAGCTCCTGGCTCACGGTCTCCGTCAGCACGGACGCCGTCTGACATGTAAAACAACAACAACATTCGTTAGCCACGACTGCAAAACAGATAAAGGAGAACTGCTCGCGTACCGTTGGGTTGTGCTGGGCGTCCACCTTGCCGATGCTCTTGAGCTGAATCATGGCACATGGCTACAGGAGCAGCAATAGCAGCGACGATATGGGGTTAGTGTATGCAGACAGAAGGAACCAGGGCAGCACTCACGGCGTCCGAGGCCTGGAACAGCATGGGCGTGTCCAGGTTCAGGTGCACCATCACGACTTGCTCCGACTTGCCCAACGCGGTGGCCACTCCCTTGGAGATGGCGGCCATGGCTTTGGCCTTGTCCACGCCCGCGGAGGGCACGTTGCTCGTCACCTGCACGTTCGGCATTGTCTTGTGCTCAGCTTTGCTGTCTTGTGCTTTGCTCTGTCAATTGATGAATGATCCGAGCTCGGATGACGTACTCATACACGACATAACCGGTATACCGAATCAAGATTGGTTCGTCATCAGACTGAGCGAGTCAAGCGACAGATTTCCTCATCGAAGGAAGTAACAACAGTTGCTCAAAGAAACACTGCAGCGGTATGCCTTGCTAAATGTAATGAAATGCGTTTTCTTGGACACACTAGGCCTACACGCGAGGCTCAAAATGGAATGTCTTGCTAGCATTTTAGTAGGTGTTGCCGTCCAGAGCCCAGTTGGCGCCCTTCACGTCGTCGATGATCATGTAGATGCGGTTCGCCGGCAGCTTGAGCGCCTCCACCACCGTGGTTGTCAGCAGCGCGGCAGTCTTGGGGTTGATCTCGGGGCCGACACTGCCGATGCTGCGCACATGGATAAACGCGTTCGGCTGTAGAAGGCAACAAGTTCAAGTCAGCGCTGTACCCGCAGAACGCACCACTGACAGACTTACCGCATCCAGCGTCTGGAAAATCATGTCCTGGTCGAGATCCAGCTTGACCATCACGTACTGCTCGGGCTTGCCCAGCGCCTTCGCGGCCGCCTTCGACAGCGCGGCCATGAAAGCAGGGACGTCAACGCTGCTCTTGGAGACGTTGCTGGACACGTGGACGAACGGCATCTTGCGTACTCTGATTTCTTCTCGGTCGAATTTGAATACTGAGTTACAGGTTCCGAGAGCAGGACAAACGTGAAAAGGCTCGTAAGCGTGTTCACCGCCGTCTGGTTGACGAACCCTCTTTGAGCACGTTTACCCAAAACCGGTACCCTACTTTTTGAGTTCCATAAACCCGGTAGACCGATATGACACCGGTTCTTTAAGTTGCTTTTGCTTGCCGCAACTTTGCTGCAACCTCGCCCCCCAACGGCCAACAGTCCGATCATCACCGACAGCCATGGCCGAGGAGGTGGCTCGCTCGCGGCAGTATGCGTACCAGCAGAACTCCAACCTGGTGCTGCAGGCCGACAGCGAGTCTCGACGAAGGCCCAATGAGCCCACGGGCGAGGTGGAGTCGCTGGCCGGCAAGATCAGCTACAAAATGGGCGACCGCGCGCAGAAGGCCACGCCGCAGAGCAGCCGCAAGCGTCAAGGCGGGCCAGAGGCCGGTCACGGCCAGAAGAAGCAGCGGCGATCCGTCCAGGAGCAAGAAGAGGCCGGCCACGGCCTAGTGTTCTCCGCCACGGGCGGCCTGGCCACTGCCCGCAGTAATATCCTCAAAGAGAGCTCGGCCCTGGAGGAGGCCGCTTATAGGCCCAAGAGCGCGGCCAGTCAGGAAGCCTACGAGCTCATTCTGGGCGTGGTGGCCCAGCAATTAGGGGCCCAGCCGGGCGAGATCCTGGCCGGCGCGGCCGAGGAAGTGCTGGCCGTACTTAAGAGCGACGCGTACCGGGACGACGAGAAGCTCAAGGAGGTGCAGAAGCTGCTCAAGACGCTGCCCAGTCATACATTCAGTCAAATGGTGGCGGCCGGCAAGAGGATCACGGACTTTATGCCTGAAGGAGCGGAGAAGAAGGAGGAACACGAGGAAAAAGGGGATGCTGAGAGTGACGAGGAAGTGGACAAGGAGATGGGCGTGGCCGTGGTCTTTGACGATGAAGAAGACGAAGAAGAAGAGTCCGATCTGGACGAAGTCAGAGAGGAAGACGAGGAGGAAGAGGCCGCCGTGGAAGGAAGAGAGGCCATGAAGATCAAGGACGGGTACGACGATCAAGACGACGCAGACGCCAAGTACAGGCTGGACGTGCACGCCATCGACGCCTTCTGGCTGCAGCGTGAGCTGTCCAAGTTCTACAAGGACGCCGAGATCAGCGCCAAGCTGGCCGAGGACGTGCTGAGCATCCTGAAGGAGGCTGGAAGCGACCTGAGTGCGTGCGAAAACCGACTGGTGCTGCTGCTGGGCTACGACAAATTCGACTTCATCAAGTTGCTGCTGGAGAACCGGGCCAAGGTGCTCTACTGCACGCGGCTCAAGCAGGCGCAGAACGACGAGGAGCGACGCAACATCGAGGAGGAAATGGTGGCCGACGACACGCTCGATGACGGCGAAGGGAAGGCCATCCTGGAGCAGCTCCGCACGACCGCGTCCGCCGACTCGTGGATGCAGGACCGTATCGGGGCCATGGAGACCACGTCTCGTGCAGAGGCCAACAAGCTGCGCAAGCTGCAGCAGAAGGCTGGAAGTCAGCAGACACGTGGTGAGCAGTCGGACGAGGATGTCGATATGGAGGATGTGAACAGGGACGCCGTGAAGGAGGAAGGCGAAGACGCGCCAAAGAAGAAGCCGCAGCACTACGTGGATGTGGAGTCGCTCGCTTTCCAGGAAGGTGGCCACCTGATGAGCAACCGCGAGTGTCGCCTCCCGGAAGGCACGTGGCGTGCACAGAAGAAAGGGTACGAGGAGGTTCACGTACCCGCTGTCCGAACCAAGATGGCTGTGGCTGAAGAGAAGGCGCGTATTAAAATCTCAACTCTGCCCAAGTGGGCGCAGGGTGCGTTCAAGGGCATGGAGTCGTTGAACCGCGTGCAGTCCAAGATGTTCCCTGCCGCTTTCAAGACGAGCGAGAACTTGCTGCTTTGTGCCCCCACGGGTGCCGGTAAGACGAACGTCGCCATGCTGACGATCTTGCACGAGGTGATGAAAGCCCGTGATCCCGAGACGGGCGAGATCGATCTGAACTCGTTCAAGATTGTGTACGTGGCGCCGATGAAGGCGCTGGTGCAGGAAGTCGTGCTCAACCTGTCGGCCAGATTGTCTGCCGCTTACGGCATCCAAGTGCGAGAGCTCTCTGGCGACCAGAACTTGTCCCGGGAGCAACTGTTTAACACGCAGATCATTGTCACGACGCCCGAGAAGTGGGATATCATCACGCGGAAGTCTGGAGATGATCGTACGTACACGCAGCTTGTGCGCTTGGTGATCATTGATGAGATTCACTTGCTCCACGATACGCGTGGCCCCGTGCTGGAGGCTCTGGTTGCGCGTACGATTCGTAACGTGGAAGCCACGCAGCAGATGGTGCGGCTGGTGGGTCTTTCGGCCACTCTGCCGAACTACGAGGACGTCGCGGCTTTCCTCCGTGTTGACCCTGCAGAGGGACTGTTCTACTTCGACTCGAGTTACCGTCCTGTGCCACTGCAGCAGCAGTACATCGGCATCATGGAGAAGAAGGCGGTCAAGCGCTTCGCTTTGATGAACGAAATCTGCTACGAAAAGGTCATGGAGCAGGCGGAGCTGGACAACCAGGTGCTTATCTTCGTGCATTCCCGAAAGGAGACTGCGTCGACAGCTCAAGCGCTGCGGGACTTGTTCGTTGAGAACGACACGCTTGCTCGCTTGATCCGACCCAATTCTGCGTCCAGCGAGGTGCTACTGCAAGAAGCGGAGAAGATCGAGCGTAACGATGACTTGAAGGACCTCCTTCCGTACGGCTTCGGCATTCACCACGCCGGTATGAAGCGTCAAGATCGTACGTTAGTGGAAAATGCATTCGCGGACGGCCACTTGAAGGTGCTGGTCAGCACGTCGACGCTGGCCTGGGGCGTCAATCTGCCGGCCCACACGGTGATCATCAAGGGCACGCAGATCTACAACGCTGAGAAGGGCGACTGGTGTGAGCTTAGTCCGCTGGACATCTTGCAGATGCTGGGCCGTGCTGGTCGTATCCAGTTCGACACACAGGGCGAGGGTATCATCATCACGCAGCACTCGCAGTTGACGTATTACTTGTCGTTGATGAACCAGCAGCTCCCGGTGGAATCTCAGATGATGGGGAAGCTGGCGGACAACTTGAACGCTGAGATCGTGGTGGGTAGCGTGCAGAACGTGGCCCAAGCAGCCACGTGGCTGGGCTACACGTATTTATTCATCCGGATGCTGCGTAACCCGACGCTGTACGGCATCTCCATCGCTGACCGCAAGGCCGATCCGACGCTGCTGCAGTACCGCACGGACCTGGTGCACTCGGCCGCGACGTTGCTGGCGAAACACAACTTGATCAAGTACGAGTGCCGCTCGGGGCTGTTCCAGGTGACTGCGCTCGGCCGTGTCGCCAGTCACTACTACATCGCGCACGACTCGATCAGCACGTACAACGAGTACCTCAAGCCTCACATGTCCGACATTGAGATCCTGCGGCTCTTTTCGCTGTCGAATGAGTTCAAGTACGTCATCGTGCGGTCCGAGGAGAAGCTGGAGCTGGCGAAGCTCGTGGAGCGTGTACCCGTGCCGGTGAAAGAGACGCTGGTGTCTACTGTGCCCGGCAGTATCGCCGCTGGAAGTGGCTCAGCTAAGGTGAACGTCTTGCTGCAAGCGTACATCTCGCGACTGAAGCTGGATGGCTTTGCGCTCTTGGCCGATATGTCGCACATCCACCAGTCGGCCGCGCGTATCTTCCGAGCGCTGTTCGAGATCTGCTTGACCCGAGGCTGGGCCTCCCTGGCCGAGCGGATGCTCAGCTTCTGCAAGATGGTGGACAAGCGCATGTGGCTCTCGCACTCGCCTCTCCGCCAGTTCGCTCCTGCCATCTCCGAGACGATTCTCAAGCGTATCGAGAAGAAGGACATTTCGTGGGAGAAGTACAACGATTTGGAGCCGGCGGATCTGGGGCAGCTCATCAACAACCCGCACTACGGCAAGCAGCTCTACAAGATGATCCACCAGTTCCCGAAGCTCGAGCTGTCGGCGCACGTGCAGCCGATCACGCGGTCGATGCTGAAGGTGGATTTGGTGGTGACCCCCGACTTCGAGTTCACGCGGGACGTGCACGGCAATGCCGAGGGCTTCTGGGTCTTTGTGGAGGACGTGGACGGCGAGACGATCCTGCACCACGAGTGGCTGCTGATTAAGCGCCGCTTTGCCTCGCAGGAAACGTATCTGAGCTTCACGATGCCGCTGTTCGAGCCCTTGGCGCCTCTGTACTACATTAAGGTCATCTCGGACAAGTGGATTCACTGCGAAAGCTCGCTTCCCGTATCGTTCCACAAGCTCATCCTGCCGCAGAAGAACGCTCCGCCTACCGAACTGCTGGATTTGCAGCCTCTTTTCGTCAACAACATTCTCTTGAAGCTTGTCGGCGGCAAGAAGAAGACGGCCGAGTCGGTGCTGAAGTCCCTATCGAACGCCCGAAAGGTACCGAATCCGTGGCGGTTTAAGCGCTTCAACCCTATCCAGACGCAGGTCTTGCCGCGCCTGCTGGAGTCGGACAGCAACCTCTTCATTGGTTCGCCTCCTGGCAGTGGGAAGGGCGTGCTAGCAGAGCTTGCGATCATGAAGACCCTGCTTTCTCTCAGTCAGCCTGACCCCAAGAGCGATGAGTTCGGCGAGCATTTGATCGTGTACTTGACCCCCAAGGAGTCGAGCTGCCACGAGAAGTACGACGACTGGAACGCCAAGTTCGGCGAAGAGAGCTATTGGAGGCAGAACGTCGTTGAGCTCACCGGAGACTCGACTGCCGATCTGCGATTGCTGGCCAGCGCCAACGTTCTGATTGCAACGCCCACGCAGTGGGACGTGCTTTCCAGACGCTGGAAGCAGCGCAAACGCATTCAAACCGTCAGTTTATTGCTACTGGATGAGGCGCATTTCGTGGGTGGCGGCGAATACGGCCCCACGATTGAAGTGGTGATGTCTCGGATGCGGTTTATTGCGGCCGATATGGACAAGAAGAAGAAGGCGGCTGGGGAGCGCGGTGGGCGGATGCGCATCGTGACGATGAGCAACTCGATCGCAAACGCTCGTGACGTCGGCGAGTGGCTCGGCGCCAGTGCCTCGGACGGCATCTTCAACTTCCACCCGAACGTCCGTCCGCAGCCACTGGAGATTCGAGTGCAGGGCTTTGAGATCAACGACTTTTCGTCGCGCATGCTGGCCATGGCCAAACCTCTGTACAATACGGTGGCGAACCAAGCGGAGAAGAAACCCGTGGTCGTGTTCGTGCCGTCGGCCAAGCAGGCGCAGCTGAGCGCGATCGATTTGATTACCTTCGCACTGGCTGAGAACGATGCTCAGAAGTTCGTCTCTTCCTCTGCGAAGGACAAGGTGGACCTGCCGCTGGAAGACGCGGCTCTGCTGCACACGATGGCGAACGGCGTGGGCTACTGCACAGACACCATGTCGACGAGGAATCGCGAGTACGTGCTGCACCGCTTTGCGACGGGCAAGATCCAGGTGCTGATCGTCCCGCAGTCGATGGCGTGGGAGCTGCGAAGCGCGCAGATCAGCGCGTTCATGGTCGTGATCATGGGCACGCAGTTCTACGACGGCCGGGAGCACCGCTACGTGGACTACCAGCTCGCGGACGTGTTCCAGATGACCAAGTTCGCGAACCACAGCACGTCTCCTGCGGTCAAGTGCGTCCTGTTCTGCCACGCGTCCAAGAAGAAGTTCTACGCCAAGTTCCTGTACGATCCGCTGCCTGTGGAGTCGCAGCTCGAGCACTTCCTGAGCGACCACATCAACGCCGAGATCGTGACGAAGACCATCGAAAGTAAGCAGGATGCGGTCGACTACCTCACGTGGACGTTCATGTACCGCCGATTCATGAAGAACCCCAACTACTACAACCTGCAGGGCGCCACGAACGTCCATCTGTCTGATCACTTGTCCGAGCTCGTGGAGACGACTGTCAACGCGCTGGAGGAGTCACGCTGTATCCAGGTTGTCGAAGAAGAGGAGGGTGAAGAGAACGAAGGCGAGGAGCGTCTGGTGCCGCTGAATCTGGGCATGATCGCAGCGTACTACTACATCAAGTACACGACGATCGAGCTGTTCGCGTGCAGCTTGAAGGCGGACTCGAAGGTGCGCGCGTTGCTGACGATCCTGTCCTCCGCTACCGAGTTCAGCGACCTGCCCAGTCGGTTTGGCGAAGACAAGAAGCTGGAGGGTTTAGCCAAGCACCTCAAGTTCCCAGTGGCAGCTGGAGGAGACTACGGCCAGGCCCACGTCAAGACGAATGTGCTGCTGCAAGTTCACTTCAGCAAGCAGCACGACCGTCTGAGCCCCGCACTGCGCCAAGACCTAGACTTCATCCTTCGCCACGCTGTGCGTCTGCTGCACGCTATGGTGGACGTGATCAGTTCGAACGGGTGGCTCAAGCCTGCCCTGGCAGCCATGGACCTCGCGCAGATGGTGGTGCAGGCCCAGTGGAGCAGCGAGTCGCCGCTGTTGCAGATCCCCTTCTTCACTCGTGATATGCTCAAGACGCTGGGCGAGATGGAGCTGGAAGAGGAGGTGGAGACCCCCGTGGACATCCTGAGCATGGAGGACGATGCGCGCTCGAAGCTGCTGCCTCTGGACACGCAGAAGATGTCGGCGGTGGCCAAGTTCTGTAACGCGTTCCCGGACGTGACGGTGCAGACGAAGATCCAGCAGGACGGCAAGAACCTCCCTGCGGGCTCGGCTGTGAGCGTGAAGGTGCAGCTCGAGCGGGAGGGTGCCGACGAGGACGAGGAAGAGGAGCAGGACGAGGCAAAGGAGCTGGGGCTCGTGAACGCGTGCCGCTACCCCGTCAAGAAGGCCGAGAACTGGTGGGTCGTGCTGGGCGACTCGAAGAAGAACACGCTGCTGAGCATCAAGCGCGTGCCCTTCGCAAGCGCTCGGGCCAATGTCGCTCTGCAGTTTGCCGCCCCGGAGGAACTTGGCGCGCACACTTTCCAGCTCTACGTGATCTGTGATGGCTACGCTGGCTGCGACCTGGAGAACGAGGTCAAGCTCAACGTGGTCGAGGGCGAGGACACGGACGAAGAGGAAGAAGAGATGGACGAGTAAGACGGGCAGATACACACAAACCATAAACATCGACGTATCATTCACACTTTATATCTGCCATTTGAGCTCTTTCATCTCGGGAGCCGCGCTTGTTGTCTCCTCCTTCAGAGGAACGGGGGACGAAGGTGACGAAGGTGTTGGAAGCTCGGGGTCTTCTTCTTCCGTCTCGCTGGCTGTGGTCTTTTGCCGTGGAAGGTGAGGTGCGCGGAAGCCTCGAGACTTGAGCTTGCGCGCAGCCTCAGCTGACGCGGCGTTAATCACCCCCGCTGCCTTGAACATCCCTGCACGCAGTTGTTGCTGCCGGCTGGGGTGGCTCCTGTCGGCGTCCATGGTGCAGGTGCTGGCGGCACTGGTGAGGCTGGTGAAGTTAGCGTCGTCGGAGAAGATGCTCGGCTCGCGGTGGAGACCCGCCGGGGCGCTCTTGATCTCTTGACATGCGGGGCTGTCCAGGTAGCTCTCCTCGCTCGCGACAGTCGACGCGCTCGAGCCCGACCGCAGCAAATGCAGCCCGCTGTTGAGCTTGCTCTTGGCGTCCTGCAGTCGCTTGGTCACCATGGCCGGACTCATACTCATGCTCATACTCACGCTTAGTCGGTGGCTGGCGAAGTTGAGACTCGTATGTCTTGCTCGTCGCCACTGACTTGCGCCCAGCGGCTCCGTCTCCGACGCGCGGCGGCGATGCAGCTCTGGCGTGTAGCCCTCGTCATCGCTAGAGAAGTCGCCATCGTCGTCTTCGTCCACGCTTTGGTTCCGAGCCCGAGACAGCGAGCGCGTGCGCGACTTGAAAGTAGCGAGCGACAGCGCCGTCGGCATCCCTGCAGAGCCCGCTCCAGAGCATGTGCGGGCTTTCTGCCGTCTCCAGCGCGCGATGGCTGGTACTCGCGGCAGCAGACTCGGCCGAAGCGCCGAGGTGGCACTGGCCTGTTGGCCTTCGTCGTCGCTTTCACTGTCGCTGATGATGGCGTCCGCTGCTCTGTGGTTCGTCTCGACCGGAGATACCGGCTCGTAGCTCGCAAACGGATTCGCAGTTGACCTGCTTGGCCGGGAGGCCAACACGCTGTTAACGTCAGGGGACCAGACCGTCTCGGGGTCGAAAGGCTCCACCTCCTCCTCTTCTTCCTCCTCAATAACTTGATCCTCTTTCCCTGTCATCTCGTCCGTGGGTTCGTGCTCAGGCTCAAAGAACCTCAGCTGGCGCACAGGACTCGAGATGGACAGCCTTGTCAAAGGAGACAGCGTCGCCGTCGTGGGCTCTCGAGGCGACGAGGCCTCGGAGCAAGGCGAGATGAGGCTCCACTGCAGACTCCTGTCTGCCTCTGTCACCGAATGGCTGACCTGAATGGGGAGCAGCGCCGGCAGTGCGAGCGCCGGCATGTCCTCCTCCTCCTCCTCACTGGAATCCTCGCTCGTGGCGTCCCACGAAAGCCGCTCCACCATATCCAGAGCGTCTACCTCTACAGCCTCCATTGAGAAAAGATCCGCCATGAGAGCGTCGGCTTCTTCGTCTTCCTCGTCAACGAAAAGTGCGTCCTCTTGCTCCAGGTCGTCCGCTGAGCTGGCCTCGGCCGCCCAGCCGTCATCCCGCCAGCCCTCGCCCCCTCTTCCAGCACAGAACGCCATTCAGACCTCTGCTCCAAGAACTCGCGCTGCTCTCTCTCGATGGGGGAACGGGGAATGGCTTGCTCTGGTTTGGCGAGCTGATGGCGGGGCCAGACGGGAAACCGCCTCGTCCCTGTCGCAGCCTGACCGCTTGGCCTTTCCGGGCGCTGCCATGTGCTGCTTGGAACTTGGCCGCCTCGTGGAGGCAGCCACGCTGGCGCCTGAGATTCCGCAGCAACTGCTCGGCCACGTGAATGCAGTCGGCCATGCACGAGCAAGTTACTCGCGCGCTTAGGCCATCCGACTTGAGTCTCCGGCAGCATATTGACGAGACTGACTCCGGCTCGTGACTCACAACACGCTCCAACGCGGCTGCGGTCAACACTTGGACGTGATGCATGCAGCCGCCGAGGCGTCCGCGAGAGAATGGCCATCGCTGCGTCGAGCTGCGGCGACCATGCGATCCTAGCGCCGCGGCGCCACGACCAACGAAGGCGGCATGCGAGCAGCTCTCCTGTCTTAGGTTGGCAGACAAGCCGCCGTCCGTCGTGGTGAGCACGCACCGAAAGCTCGAGCTTCTGCGAAAGCAGGCAAGTGCAGAGCGTGCTTCCCCCAAAGCAGAGTGGATGAATCAATATGGCTACCCCCGCCTACGGCGCTGAGCTCGAGCATGTCAAACGCGTGCGGTCCGGACATACCGTCACGCTGACGAACACCTGGTAGGTTTTCGGGGCCACCCGGTGGCCAGCACTGCTGCGGAGACCCGACTCTCGGGAAACCTCTTTGGCCAGTCTATCCTCGCCACTCTTGGTGTCGTTAAAAGCCGTGCAGGTTTGCTCTTCCTCGGCTACGAGATCACTTTTCGGTCGGCACGTTGATCCCGATCTTCTTGAGCAGAGCTGCCGTGCCTGGCGTGGCTGAAGTACCACGGCAGTCAACGAGCGCAACGGACAGCAAAAGCAACAAGAGGTTAAGCTAGTTGACTGCCCCCCACAGCAAGCAAGAGCACGAGAACGCGCACCAGAAACTGGGACGTCGAAGGGCGAGCCTGGGCCGTCCAGATCTAATCGCTTGGCTCGACGTTGCCGCTTGGGCGTCGGGCAACCAGCACTATCTGAAATGGACGGAGAAGAAGACGGCACCGCAGATCCGAACGTTTGATCACGCTTGGCGATCTGCGCACAAGCTTTTCGTCAGACTTGACCCACGCACGGCAAGGCAAACATACATTATTCGCTGCTCACCTCGAAGTCCAAGCGATCCTTGTCGAGTTTGACTGCTTGCTCTTGCAAGAGCCTGCGCTCCTTCTCTAAGTTTTGTCGAAGCACTGCCAGCTCGCTCTTCTCCTGCTGCATATCCTCCTCGGCGGCTGCATCGGGCGAACTTCTAGCATAGGTTTTCTCCACTTTTCGTCTCGAATTCCCATCGGGCCCACCGCTTGATCTCGGCGCAATCCCTTGATGCCTCTTTCCGCTATCAACTTGAACGTCAAGTGCGGGTGATGACAGTGACGCTTGAAGCAGCTGGTCCTGCTCCTTGATAATAGCGTGTGCGTCGTCGAGCTTCTGTCGTAATCGCTTGATGACTTCTTTGGCGCTGCGGGCCTCTGCCGACGGCAACTCGTTGCGGATGACATGCTCGAGCTGCTTCAACTTGTCACTCAAGACTTCCATCGACTCCGAAATGTACTGCGGAATGCCTTCCTTCGTGGCCATGTTGAACGGTGTAGGAGTGAAGTCGTCAATCGGAGCGCTTGCCAACTTCTCCAGCTCTTCAGCGTCGCCCTCCAGGTTTTTCCTGACAAGAGAAAACATGAATGAGCATGGTGCAAGCGAGAAAAGCAAACACCGCCATGGTCGACAACGTACTGAGCTAGGAAGAGCATGACAGCTTTCTTGTACTGCGACGTCAAGGATTCCAGTTGGTGTTGCAGCGTGTCGTAGCTCTTGGCCAGAGCTTCGTTGTCGAACAGCAGCTCTGCTTTCTTCCGCTCAAGGTTGTCCATAATCTGCTGGGTGAGCTTGCTCTCCTTGGATTGATTCATCGTCGCGGCTTGCTTCTTTTCTCGAGCACCATTAAGCGTCTTTGCAATGGCCATTCCCTGCGGAGCAGCCAGCAGCACGATCAAATCAACAAATAGCCCAGATCTAATAAAATAAATCGACCAAACGCACCCGCTTCTCCTTCTTGGCCCGCGCCACGGCATCCTGCAGACTCTTCTTCAGCCTCGCGTACTCGACGTCTTTCCTCCGCAACTGTGCCTTGTACGCCGTCTCCACGCCCTGCAACCTGGCGCAGTTCACTTCGAGCGCCTTCTTCTCCACCTGCAGCGTCTTCCTCTCGTTCATGAGCGCCTGCTCTCTCGCCTTCAACACATTTTCCCTCTGCGCGCTGTTCTGCTTCACCGTCTCCAGATCGGCCGTCAGCGTCTGCACGACGTGGCTCTTCCTCTCCAGCTGCTTCTCCGTCCTGCCTAGACTCTCACTCAGCCGGTTCTGGTGCTCCAGCTCGCGGTCCCGCACGTACAACAGGTAGCTCACGAGGTCCATGACGCCGCGCAGGCCTCGTTCAGCCTCCTCTTCCCCCTTCAGCAGCTTCCACACCTTCTCCAGCCTCAGAGTGCACACATCGTCCACGTCATCCTTCTCCGCTTTGTCCTTGGCCAGGAACCGCCTTGTGCCGTTCTCCGGCGCGTCACGGGGCTGCGTCACCACGCCCGACAGCGCCACCACGTGCTGCAGCTGCTCATTCAGGTATCGCTGGTTGTCCACCAGCGTCTGGGCGCCTGGAAGGCGCCACGGACTTGCGGAGGCTGACGCAATCGACGTCACCAGCGCTAAAGTGTCCAGAAGGCTGACCGGTTCCTGGTTGTCCTTCTCCTCCTCGCTGGGAGGGTCCTCCGCGCGCGGTCGCTTGCTGGATCGCTGAAAGGAAGAGCTGAAGTCCATGGAGAAGCCTCCGTCGCTGTCCTCCTCGCGCGCTCGGCGTCGCGCGTCCATCAAGTGCTGCAAAAAGGTCAGCAAGTCTCCGATGGATGCTAAATGACCATCACTCTAATTATGTTCGGTTTGTGTACGAAATGTGATCGGCTAGGTACGAATCCGACTTCAAGGCAACCTGGGGCCGTACGACTGGCTCAGATTAAAGTTTGACCAGCACAGCACACAGGGGAGCAAGATGGAGCAGGAGATGGAGGCGTTTCTAAGGCAGCACCAGGCGCAGCTGGTGGCGGCGCAGGTGCCCCAGCGCCTGTGGCCCGTGGCGTACTACAAACTCAAGTAGGAATCTTCATATTCTAACAGTAGACGTAGTGGAGACCAAGTGCTGACTGGTGAGACCTGACGTCGCAGGCACGAGGTGTTTGACGCCGGAAACTTCTTCTTCCTGGCGCAAGACGAGGACGGAGACCTGCACGCCGTGGTGCGTGACGACGTGGACCTAGCGCCCGTGCAGCCGGACTCGGACGAGGCGCTGTTCCTGGTGGACCACGCCTGGACTTTCGCGGCGGACAAGGTGCGCGAGCAGCTGCAGGCCGTGCCGCCGCTGCTCGAGCGTATGGAAAACCTCATGCAGCTGACTACGGAGCAAACGGTCGATCTCCCCAAGGAGGAGCGTGTGGCGGCAGTCGCCGACCGTGTGTGGCGCTACGCCAACACGTACAGCCTTGGCAATTTGAAGCCCGAGGAAGCGTCCGCGATCTGGTACGTCATGGACGAAGTTGGATCGGCCATCGAGCACGGAGACGAGCCCAACGTGCGTATGGCGCCCTTCTACTTCGCCAACGCGCAGTGCGCCTTCTCGCTCGTGTGGACCATGCAGCCCGTTGAGGGCGGCGACTTCCTTTCGCGCGACTACTTCCCGGAGTTTGCTGGAGATGCAGCCATGCACAAGGCGCTGCTGGCGGCATTATTCTACGAGCCGGGCAAGACCGACAGTCCGTACGTGGAAGAGCTCCAGGAGCTCGTCGCTGGACGCAAGCAGCGGTACACGCTGGAAACTGCTCGCGCGAAGTTCCACGCCATTGTCAGCCGCGATTCCGAGACGCTGCCTGACCCAGCGACCACGGCGTCCTCGCCTCCGCTTTCTACCGTTATTGCGGGCCCGGATCCGCTCCGCGTGTGCTCTGGTACGCTTTTGTATATATTTTTTCTGATAGTCTGTGCAGCATATTCATGTTTCAGCTTCTTCAATGTGGTTTTGTGGCATTTCTCAGACCTGCAGTTGGTGCACAACAACTTGACCCACCCGCGTTTTGCTCTTGTGGACAACGAGGAGGAGGCGCAAGTCCTGTGGTCGACCCGCCACCTGAAGGACTTCCCCAAGTATGCCACGAACGAAAACGTGCAGATCATTAACCAGTTCCCGAACGAGAAGATCCTCACCTGCAAGGACCTGCTCTACGAAATGTGCAAACTGTACGTGGCTGTGTAGCTTGATCGGCTGCCTTGGCTAGCGTCTTTTCTGACTGGATCTACTCGTATTTGCTGAATGCTACAGGCAAAATGGTGGTGTGCAGCCTGAATGGCTCGCCGAGACGTACAACATGACCAGCGAGTTCCCCGAACTTATCGCGCAGTTCATTCGCCGCGACTTGGCCGCCCACGCGAATGACGAAGACGACGACGAGGCCAACCACTGGATCTGCAAGCCGTGGAACATGGCGCGCTCCATCGACACGTGCATCGCACAGAATGCCCCGCACCTCGCGCGCCTGACCGAGACCGGCCCCAAGGTTGCCTGCAAGTACATCCACCGCCCGCTGCTGATTGACCAGCGCAAGTTCGACTTCCGTTTCCTCGTGATGGTCAAGTCGACGGAGCCTCTGGAGCTGTACCTGAGTGGCGTCTACTGGCTTCGTATTGCCAACAAGGAGTTCACGATGGACGACTTCCAGGACTTCGAGAAGCACTTCACCGTCATGAACTACACTGACTACGATGTTCGTATCATGGACAACATGGAGTTCGTCGAGCGATTCGACAATGAATACCCGAGCGAGGACTGGTCGACGGTGTACACGGAAATCTGCGCATCGATCAAGAAGCTGTTTGAGTTTGCGACGGCGCAGCCTCCTCCGCTTGGTCTGGGCCGCTGCACGAAGTCGCGTGCGCTGTACGGCGTGGACGCGATGCTGGAGTGGGAGGCAGACGAGGAGACGGGTGACGAACGCCTGCGTCCTATCATTCTGGAGACGAACTTCCAGCCGGACTGCACGCGTGGCTGCAAGTACTTCCCGCAGTTCTACAACGACCTCATGAACGTGCTTGTGCTGGACCGCCCCGATGAGGCCGTGCACGGTTGCACGCGGCTGTAACCTGATGCAAGGAAAGCGAAGGCGTCAACGCTCGTTAGTTCATTCCTGTTTATTTCTTTGGAGTGTTTTGAGTGCGAGATCCCGCCAAGTTAATGCTTGATGGGCTTCTTTTTCAGAATCTCGTCGATGGGGTTGGTTGCAGGACCATCCTCATCGTTATTGACATAGGCCATGAGGCTGAAGAGCAGATCCTCCTCCGGAGACTTCCCGTCGCTCGTTCCGCCATACTCCACGGGGATATTCTCCACCGGGATGCGCTCGGACAGCGCCTCGAAGATCTTCTTCTTGCCGCGAACGATGATCACCTTCTCGCGCGTGACGTCGTCCACCATGCCCTTCACCGTGTTCCAGATCATGCTGAACCAGGAAGGCACATTGATCACGAAAATGTACGCGCAACGCTCCGGGTAGTGCTTGCCCGAGACCGACGCCGCCTTCCGGACGTACTCGACAGCCTCGCCAGCGAAGTCCGAGATACCGATTCCGTCCACATCCAGGACGGAGATGCCCTTGCGGTTGTCGTCTTGCTCGATCACTTGCCACAGGAACTCGGTGATCATGAGGTAGTTGTGCATCAGATCGTCCAGCGTGAGACCAGCGTTCTTCAGCGCCTTCAAGTTGATCTTGCCTGGCTTTTCGTAGTACACAGGCTCGCCGTTCTTGCCGCGCTTGTGGTAGTAGTGCGGGTAGTTCTCCTTGATAATCTTGAAATGCGGGCTGGGCTCCTCTAGAAGTCGATCGACACCTTCCTCACGCCGCCACTCGGTGGTCTCGTCGTACCGCTCCAAGGCTTTTGCTTCGTCGCCCTTTTCAGCAAGGATAAACCGCATAGGGACCGAGCCCGTGGCCTCTAATGCGGTCACAGAGTGCTCTGGCGTGGATCCATTCACCACTTTTCCTGCCTGTGCCGTACCAGAGCGGCTAACGCTTCCATTGACGTTAGCATTGACATCGGCGGTGCTTGGTGCACCTGGGACAAAGCGGTACTCAGTCACGATGAGCTTCAGCGTACCGCTTGCCAGAGGACTTCCGTAGTCCGTGTTGTCAACCTCTGGCTCGAAGACGGGAGGATGGAAAAGCGCCGAGAACGGGTGATCCACCTTCACCGCGACGTAGAAAGCTGGAAGTATCACCAACACCAGCACAACGAGCTCGCGACGCAGACCATCCTCCATCGCATTCAGAGTGCCCCACAGGTAGTGAGTGAGCACCGCGTAAAACAGCGCGAAGATGGGCACGGGCACGAGGCGCAGCAGGTCGGATACTTTGTAGAACGCAGCCTTTGCCGGCTTAATCTTCGGCGCCGCTGGCTGCTTCCCATTCTTCGCTGCCAGTCTCCCCATCAGTTTACGAGGCGCGACGCCCGTGAGTCGCACTACCAACACTCCAGGCGCGTTCCTCAAAGGAAGCTCAAACACCGATTCGGGTTCCTCTCCATCAGGTCCAGGGGGTTTGGTGTGTGCCATCATTTTCTGTTGCAGCATCGCCCCAGGCAGCACAGCCTCCGCCCCGTTGGACAGTTGGAAGAAGATCTCAACCTGCTGGAAGCCGCTCGCCTTCTTGGCGCTCGCGTTCCCGCGCTTTGCCGTACTCTCCAGCAGAGCGAGCGGCAGCGCGATCTTCTGTCCGTAATTGTAGGGCGTGATGAGCTTGTTGAGCATGGAGATCTGCTCGATCTTGGGCTTGGCCGGCCAGATGGCGAAGCGCAGCTCTGTGCCCTTGCCGTCGCAGCAAATGTAGCCTCCGACAATGTGGCTCGTGGGCTTCTTGAAGTTGCTTAGCCTCTTGTTGAACATCTGCGAGTGGCGGTTGGACTCCACCACGGTGATGGCCACGTTCGAGTCGCCAAAGTGCACTGGTCCTGCTGTCTCGGTGTCCACGAGGTTCTCCGACATGGACGTGCTGCCCGACGTGGACAACACCGAGGTGGACGCTGATGACGTCAGTTTGTCCACCTTGTCCTTCTTGCTGCTCTTAGGGGGCACGCCCACGCCCTGCGGCACCTTGGTGAAGCACACGAACATCTCGCCGGCCACGCCGCGCGGCCGCGGACCCACGTAGCCCGTGATGCCGCCCGTCTTGTTGTTCCACACCAGGCCGTGCTGGTTCACGAGCACCAGCGGCTCGCCGTACTGCACGGGCGCGTCCTCTGCGCGTTGATCCCCTGGACTCAGAATCAGAAACTCGTCCTCCGTGAAGAGCTGCTGCAGCTTGGAACCGAGCGGCGGCACGCAGCTGAGGATCCCGTGGCGCCCATTCTTCTCGTAGTAGCCGATGGGCAAGGCCTCGACCGCCTCCGCGTAGGCGGAGCGCGTCGCCAAGCGCACCTTTTGGCCGTAGCGCAGCACGTGCATTGCACTCGACTGGAGAAGAGCCTCGAATGAGGGGGCAAGTGCCGACGACAATAGAGTCGTCGACTCGGGTTTTACCACACCGCCCACGATTGGATGAAATGGACCAGTTGAAGTTGAGACCACTTTTCATTGGACGATAAGCTTGCAAGGGGCAGAAACGAGCCAGCAGTGCGTACGTGGCGGCGCCTATCATGGCATTGTGGGGTGCTGCTTGGCAGAGCTGATGAATGTATCCGGGCAGCTCGCCGTCTGTGCGACCGACTAGATTGATGCGGCAATGACCTGATCAACTACGAGTGCAATACAACTTGAATTGAGCTCGTCTCTAGAAGGAGTATTCGGTGGGCTTGGCCGTCTGCTCGGTCTCGTCCGTCTTGGCATCTTCCTTCTCCTCGTTTTGTTGCGGCGTGTCTGCCTTCGCATCAACGGCCGACTCCTTCTCTTCTTCCTCAGCCTCAGCTTCATCGTCGTCGTCCATGTCCTCGGCCTCGTCGTAGGTAGTGCGCGAGCGACCAGCGCTGCTGTCCTCCTCCTCCTCCTGTAAGTCCAAATCCAAGTCCTCTTCGTCCTCGTCCTCCCCACCCTTTGCAGTTTCAGCGCCGGCGGATAACTTCTCTACAGTAGAGCTCGCGTTTCGTTCTTGGATCAACGACCGCTCGAACGCCAGCTCGTCTTCCTCTGCGGCTGCTGCAGCACTGTTACTGCCAGCCGTCGACTCGGTGGACTTGTGCTGCTTACTGGCGGACCGACCACTGCCTGCGAGTTCGTCCGCGTAGTCACTGAGCGCCTGCTTCTTAAGCGCATCGAGGCGTTTGCGCCTGGTCTCAAGTTCGGCCTTGGAGCGGCCTACCATCGCTGCAATGCGTAACCGGATGATCTCGCGCAGCGGCAGGAACATTTGAGTCGGATACCAGCCACCGAGCAGAGACGGCGTCGACTGCTTGGTGAACTGAGACGTCCACTCCCGCACTTCGTCGTCGTCGATCTCCTCCAGTTGAAACAACACGTTCGCGCTCGTCAACTGCACGCCAAAGATCTCAAATACCTTCTCGCTGCCTCCTGTCGTTGAAGCATTCGCAGTTCCACTTGCATTGTCCGCGCTTTCATCATTCGCATGCGTTGCATCGGAGTCTTTGTCTTCCTGCTCGTCTTCAGATTCCCACTCGTTTCCTGAATTTGATGCAGATGACGACGGGCTCGGTCGGGCTGGTGACCCCACCGTGGGGGCAGCAGCAGTGGCAGAAGTAGTCCCGGGAATCGTGGGCTCCACAAGGTACGAGCGCCTCGTTTCACCGCGAGTAAAGCGCTCTTTCCGACGACGTTTGCTGGCCTGGGCATTTTCAAGCGCTGACGTTTGCGTCACCTTGACGATTCGAGGGCCCTTGACGTGGCCACCTTCCCCGTTAGCGTTTCCTGAACTAGCTCCGACGAACTTCTTGATCCGTTTCCTGGTAGCGTGTGTCACCTTGGAGTGCACAAGTTCGCGGTTATTTCGCAGCTCCACAACCTGGTAACGCGACGCTGTCTCCGATAGTTCAGGCAATCGAGGATCATAGCCCATCCTAATCCAAGAGCCTCGCCAGGGACCGTCGACAAACACGTAGCAAAGCCTCCGCAGCATTCGCCTCGCAGCTCGGCGCTCAACTGCATCCAGTCCATCAAACAACTTGGAGCGCAGCCATACCGGCTTTTGTTCCAGTTTGTTCTGCAATACTTCCATAACGTATGCGTCCACGCCGTTATCATCCACACCCACTGATCTCCGACGCACCACGGGCTGCTCGGGCTTCGGTCCATCCGGCGCTGGAGTATCGTCATGGAAGTTCAGATACGTCATGGTGGTAGACGGCTTCTTCGCTGCCGTTGTGGGTTGGTATCCCGATCTCTGACGGAACTCGTACTTCAGTGGCAAGTCCACCTTGGAGAAGACCTCCGGGATGAGTTCCAACTGTGTCTCATTCTCCACTGCCAGATAGGGCCGCAAACAGTCCTGCAGCTCTCTCTGTCTCACCGACGGCCTCGACAACGGACCGTTCTCCACTACTGCGCTATTCATCACTGCCGTCTCCACTGCGTCCGTTGCGTCTGCCACGACCGTCAGTGCATCCTTGTCCGGCTTGGATGTCGGGAAGAACGACCGGGCTGTGAAGTACTGGAAGTCGGCCATGCCTTCGCACACGTACTTCTCCCTCACAAGCCCCACTACTTCAGCTTTGATCCTCGACCCATCGGCAGCAACTGCCTCTGTATCATTGTTCTCCTCCTTCTTCTCCTCGCTCGCCGCGATGTCTCTCTGCTTCCGCTTGGGCCGCGAGCGCTTCACCCGCAGCAGTATCATCTGAGTCTTCGTAAGGTCTGCGAACAGCGGCTTGCATGACGGCTCGGTGGGCCGCAGCTTCACTGGTAGGAATTGACTCTTGGTCTCGTGCGCCTGCTGCAGACTCGGTAGTCCGTTCACCGTCTCCAACACTTTGGTCATGTCGGTGCCGTATACGGGCAGCTCCAGCCCCACAAGTGGGCGGATAGTGTCGCCACACAAACTGATCTCATGCGTGATGGTTCCAGGACGTCGGGGCTCAATGAGGGTCGAAGGTGCATCGCTGACAAGCTCTGTGGTCGCCTCATCGACGTCTCCAGCGGGCTGCTCGTCCACCATAGCTTTCGTGGTTTTAAATGTGCCACTTGTGTTTTCAGTGATGGCTTAGTGTATATTATGATGATAGCAATTGTATTTTTGATGTATCACGAGCTCACAAATTACTGTCCTTACGTTTCCGACTGGACACACGAAAATAAAAGTAAACACGCGTAAGCAGATAAATACACTTAAATAATTTATGGTCATGAGGTACACAATATTTCGACTATCGAGACAACCAACGATAAATGGTCCGCAAGGCCCATTTTTCCGCAAGGACACCATCTTGCCTACACTACGATGCCTATGAACACTGGACAGCTCGATCTTGAGGGGTGAGCTCCGGGTCTTGGAGGGAATTAATCCACCGACGGCCTTGAGCAGCTGCATTAAAAGTCCTGGAACTCGTCTGCTCGAGTCGAGCCGGCGACTGGACTGGAGCAGTCGTCACGTCGCAGGCGCTTGACCAGGTCGCCCGATTGCAGCTTTAGCGAGACCACCGGCGCGTTCGTGAAGTCGTCGTCGAAATTGTCGGTGCAGTCGCAGCCATGGCACACAGGCACGATAGGCGGCGTCACCTGGCGCTGCAGCAGCTCGTCCCAGTCGAGCGACAGCGTGAAGAACGAGTGCTGCATGGCCTGCTGCGCCGTGAGACGGGAGGCCGGGTTCACGCAGAGCAGGCCCTTGAGCAGCGACAACGCGTGGCCCGACAAGTACGGCGGATACCAAACACGCCCTTGCTGGATTATCCGAAAGAGACGGGCCATGTCATTGCACTGGAACGGCGGCGAGCCGGTCAGGAGCTCGTAAATGAAGCACCCGAAGGACCACATGTCCGTCTCGATGCCGTGGCCGTCCTTCTTGACCATCTCGGGCGACAGATACTCGGGCGACCCGCAGAACGAGTAGGTGCGCTGACCAGGACTCATGTCCTGCTTGGCAAAGCCAAAGTCGGCCAGCTTGACGTGGCCTTGGGCATCCAGCAGCACGTTCTCGGGCTTGAGATCTCGATAGATGACTCCGTTCGTGTGCAGCTCGCTGAGCGCCGCGAGCACCTCAGCAGCGTAGAACCGCGTAGCGTTCTCGTCGAACTTTTGCGAGAACTGCTGCTGCAGGTGAAAGAAGAGCTCGCCGCCCTGGCAGTACTCGAGCACGAAGTTGAGGTCGCGGTCGGTCTGGAAAGCCGAGTAGAGCTTGACGATGAACGGGTGGCCCCCCAGCTTCTCGAGCACCTTCTTCTCCGCGAGCGTGTGCACCACCTGTTTGCGCTGCACCAGCTTGCTCTTGTCCAGCGTCTTGACGACGTACATGCTCTGGGTCTCGCTGTGCCTGGCCAGCGCCACTTGCCGAGCGAAAGTGCCGCGTCCGATGACCTTGAGCAGCTTGAGGTCGTGCGGGTCGATGGAGGCCACGGCATCGCTCCTGGGACTCATGACGGAGTTGCTGTCATTGTTGCTGGCCGCGCGCGGCTTGGGGGTCTTGAGGTCGTCGGACGAGACCTCGGGCACCTCGTCCAGCAGGCGCGTGGGCGACAGCGGGCGCTTCTTGGCGTGGGCGAAGGCATCGGTCTGCACGGACAGCACGGCCGCCATGGCTGCTTGGGGGGATCGGAGCGACTACCGGTGCAAAGGAATTGTGACGGGGCGACTCGCCGGCTTCGTCGGTCGATCTCGTTTTCTTGTGGTCGCTGATTTCGGCGCTTGCGCTCTGCCAGGCAAGAGGAATTGTGGCGGTGGCCTGGGTTTTCTATGGATGAGCGAACCCACCCCTCGCTCGCGGTATTTGACGGTTTCCAGTGCGATTGCTGGACAACACGGCGTCTGGTCGGATCGTCTTTGAAAGGCACGCGGCGGGAGCGCGCGCGATTGGCTGCAGCAGACCGGGACCGGCATACAAATATCAAGTTGTTCAAGTTCTTTTTATTAAACGGGCGCGCGAACCCCTCGGATTGGCCCGTTCAACTGGAATTTTACTAACGACTGTGCCAATCGCGCGCGTTGCCGGTGCTTTGCCCGCAAAATTCATTTTCTGGCCAATCGCACCGCCCCAATTTTACGCAGACAGGCGACAGCGAAACGTCGCGCGGCCGGCGTTGAAGTTGCCTGGCGTGTGGCACACATCAGCGGCTGCTTGCCGACCACCCGTGCCGAGCGGAGCTGCTGGCAGCCTTGATAGAGCAACGCTTTCACGGCTTTCCCATGTGCCCTGCACGCTGTCGGCAATAAATGACGAGCGCTCGTGGCGAGCGTGGATCTCTGCGCAGCGCGTTTCACCGGCTCACTTCAACCAACCTGAAACGGTCAACGCCATCCAAGCAATGCAAATCGCATAAAGCGGATGAAGGCGATGTATTTTGCACATGCGAATGCCCCAAACCTTGCCTTGCTGTTGGTAGTCTACACATTGTAGGCCTTCCTGTCTGGGTATCACTCGGAGTTGTTCGGCCCTGGGCTCCCTGAGCTGCGACCCCAATCTGTAGCTCACAACGGCTCGGTATTTTTTTTCTTCAGTCCGCTGAACACATCTGCGAGTCAAAGAGAGGCAAACATTTTGGGCGATCCGATTCCGACTGTCCACAGCGAACAAGTATGTATGTTTTTCTCGCATTTGCTACCTGGCTAACTCCGCTGCGCACCTTACAGTCCGACAACCTTGCCGTTTGTGGTCCCTTGTTTCGCGGAGATGTCCTCCAGGAAAATGCTCACGCGCGCGGGCGGCACCCGGAGCTGCTCGGCCACGGTCTCCGTCAGTGCCGCCACCGTCTTGGGGTTGCGCTCATCTTCGAGCCGGCCGATACTACGGACGTGGACGAATGCCATGGGCTGCGTCGTCAGCAATACAAAAGCACGGACATGTGTAAGTATCACGAAGTTGAAAGCACAGGCGCTCATGACAGCTCACCTCTTGGGGTTCTTGGCGCGAAATGAGAAGCCCCAGCTGCATCTGCACGACGATGTTTGGTGCAGGGCGATTCAGCGTAGCGGATATGGTCTTGGCGGCAGCGGCGATCGCAGCGCTTAAATCCACATGGGCGCTCGCGATGTTGCTCAAGATTTTGACGTACGGCGTGGTGGCGAGCTGATTCCTGTTGAGAAGAAATATGAAAAGTGAGCTCCTGGCTTTTCATCACAAAACCCGTTTACGGAGGGCCAGAGTCGCTTGCACAGGCAGGGCGAAAATGTTCACGAGTACATGTAGCAGCCCAGAACACGTAATACCACGGCAAAACAACAACGAGGTTTTTCCTGCGCAGTGTTGAAGTCAAATCCAGGATTTGATAACTTCAAATCTAAAAGTTGTCAATTCCATTCCCATGGTGTGACCCACACAACGAACCACATTGAAGGAAGAAGCAAAGGCTTGCCATACTCAGCTTCAGTCAGCTGTCGCCAATATGCTGAGCCGCGGGTCGCCTTCCTCATGGCCATGGGTCACAAGCGAGTTTTCTTATCGACAGGCGAGTAGTTGCTCATCTGGAACGAGTATGTTTGATCTGGTAAGCGTAAGACATACGAGGAGCTTCATGAGTGGGCGCATCGAGAGCTGGGGAAGATCCCTAGCAGCTCCACCGTGGGCGAGATCATCAACGGCACCAAGCCCTGCAGCACCAGCCCGGGCGCTCTGCTGGTAGAGAAGGTGAAATACCCCGCGATGGAAGAGGAGCTGGTACCTAGGATCAATGCACGTGCGGCGGAGCTGCATGTGAACTTGAGGACGCTAGACAAGGACGGAGATGATGTGCTAGACAATGTGGAGCTGGCGGCTGAAACCAACCGCATTCTCAAGCGCACGCTCAACGACGGCTCGAGGGTGGAAGCAACATGGAGGCGACGTTTCAAGAAGCGCCGCGGGTTGCTGACAGAGCAGCTGGAGGAAGCTGCGCGGGTTGCCTCCGAGACACAGCTGGAGGAGGCTATGAAAGTGCTGGATCAAGATATTCGCGATGAAGCTGAAAGCCTACCTCGCCGCTGGAGGTTCAACGCAGGAGAAGATGTCGCGCTGCTCATGTGGTATTGCAGTTTCCGGGAATTCCCCAGATTGAGGAATCCTGACTACGCGACATGTGGGATCCCACATGGGAGGGTCCCAATAGGCATCCCGTAAACAGTGAGGATCAGATCCGGCCAGGATCCATACCCACTTTTGGCGGATCCGGTCAGGATCCATAGTAAGATCAAGATATAGGCAGAATGAGAGGCTCAGGAGCGCCCACGGAGGAGAAGGGCAGTAGGATAGGCTAAGACATAAATCAGAACTGAATTTGCACCCAAGGACTCACTTAACTATATTATAGGGGATTTATTTGGCCCCATACATAGTACAAGTGAAACTTTTGCGTCCTTCCTGCACACGTGGCAGCCCCTGGATAGCTTGGCCAGGCAGCGCGAGCCCTTCGGTCTCTCACCCCCCTCAAGATCCCGCTATTGGAAGCGGCAAGCCCCGGAAAGGAACAAGGAGCAACCCCGCAAGGGAACAAGGACAAGGAGATCAAAGACGACTCCAGATCCCGTATTTATATTACGGATTCACAAGACTTGCTCATGAAGCTCAAGGCCGAACCCCACACGGATCCCGTGCGCAGGAACACCCGCGCGGACCCCCCCCCCCCTATCAAGTCCCCACAAGGACGTCCACCGCTCACCAGTGCGCATCTCGTGTCAACGAGAGAGCTGTACCAGCCCGCCAACGGGTACAAAAGGTGAACCACTCAGCACTACACGGCCGTCGTAGTACCCTCTCCGTTAGTCTGTGTCTGGGCGCAGTGCGTGCGAGTTTGGATCCCTATAAAAAATCTAGCGGGCTGCTCCACCACACTCACGCAGCAGCTCGAAACACTGCTGTGGGAGTCCGTCCCGACGATTCAAGGCTGGATGCAAGTGGTAGCCGCCCTGCGGTCGACAGCTTCGCTCTCCATCGACAAGACTGCGGGGGCATGTCAAGACCGACTTCGTCAGCTCGTCACGCACCTCAAATTGGGCAGCATGTCGGTCCTCCGCGAGAATTCGACGCCGGCGCAGTTCGAGACCAAGATTGTGCTGGTCGCAGCCGTTATCGCGCACTAAGAAGGAGATCTGGAGTCCAAGGCAGCTGACGACCAAGAGCGTTTCATTCGACTGGAGGAGTCTGTCGCGAACCAAGCCGCGGTCATCACTGCACACACCAAGAAGATCGACGAACAGGCGAAGACCATGGCTGGTCACGCAAAGCTCCTTGCGCTCATTCGCAACGAGCTCGTCAAGTTGTCGACTGTGCCCGATCTGTCACGCGTGATCAGCAAGGATGCGCAAGAGCCCAAGACCCTGAGACAGCAGCAAGAGCCTCATCCTCCTACTGATGGGAAGCAACAGCTTGAAACCCCTGTTGGCGACAAGAAGGTTACAGACGCGAGCAAGAAGAAGAAACTGCAGAGCAAGCCGCCACGGCGCCCTCGCCCTGGCATCTAACAGAAGTAAATGACATGGGTGGTTTTTATTACATTGTTGATGTTGCCGGCAACTCTGGTGGCGGAAACGTGTTTTGACTGGCAGCAAAGGCTTGACCTACCGGCTCTCACTTCTGGATCAGAGCTGAAGGGCATGGACCTGCTCGAGCTTGACGCACTCATTGACCAGTGTCCGGATGTACTGGCGTGAAGTCAGAGTGGTGATAGCGACCCGGGCGGCGGCGACGACAGCGACCAACGGAACGACGCCGACTTGGAGAATATCAGCGTGACGACAGCGACCAGCGTGACGACGCTGGCACGGAGAACGTGGACCAGCCGAACGAGGGCGCCGCCGGAACGGAAGGGGAGATCGACGCTGCATCTTCGCGGGATGAAGCCGGATACAATGCCGTCCGGTATGTGCTCGCTGTCATGCTGTGCGCCAATATCCAGTGGTGCATTGGCGCTGGAATCTACAGGACGCGTTTTTCCTGTTGGTTCTACGATTTCGGGGCATACACTGCCTATTTTGGAATCCTGACGGTGAAGCGGAATGGAATCGCCATCTTTAGCCGAATCGGAAGGTGACCCAGACTGCGCGGGAGAGCATCACGATATGAAGGAAGATGACTGTGGAAGATTGGGTTCACGACACGAAGGTTTTTCATACGACTGAAAGAATTGATCCGAGAACTGCTCAGGTGTGGGTACCCGCGTGAGGGGCTAGATGCAATAGAGCTGAAAGGAGTGCTAGTGGGCATGCCTCGGAAGAAGGTGTTAAGGACAGCAGAAAACAATCTGCGAAACGAGTACGGAACCCGCCGTCTGTGTCAGCAGTTCAACGCCGACCGTGACGCAACCTCGACACGCTCCTTCAGTACGTTGCAGTTTTGTCTTGGCTATCATGCTTGTTTGTAGTGCTAATATACGTCGTAGTACGTCGTATCACGGGTAGGTACTTACGCGAAGAGCACTTTCAACGGAAATAGCAACCGCTTGACGAAGCAAGCTGGACGGTTGTTCCCAGCACCCCGGACGCACGCCAGCAAAACAATACCAGCGACTGCGGCGTATTCATTTGCCTGTACGCCAGCTATCTCTTACAGAAGAAGGTACGTCGATCAGGTATTGAGTACAATCTCTTTGTTAGCCTCGCGACTAACTAACTTACTGTATTCTTGCAGCCATTGACCTTTATCAAACAGGACATACCCTTATATTGCCAGCTCATGATACTCCACATCAAGGCAGGCATCCTCCCGGTTGAGGAAGACGGACGACACGAGAAGCAGCCCAGAACACGTGATACCACGGCAAAACAACAACGAGGTTTGTCCTGCGTAGTGTTGAAGTCAAATTTAGGATTTGATAACTTCAAATCTAAAAGTTGTCAATTCCATTCCCATGGTGTGACCCACACAACGAACCACATTGAAGGAAGAAGCAAAGGCTTGCCATACTCAGCTTCAGTCAACTATCGCCAATATGCTGAGCCGCGGGTCGCCTTCCTCCTCGGCCCTGCCGCCGCGCCCGCTGAGCGCGCGCAAGGGACTGCGCAACGACCTGGGCGCCAACAACTGCTTCCTGAACGTCGTGATCCAGAGCCTGTGGCACGTGCGCAGCTGCCGCGCGCTCATCTCCATGGGCGACCACGCCGTGCACCACCGCTGCGGCGGCCAGCCCACGAACGCCAGCGCGGCTAAGACCATCACTCCGTGTCTGTTGTGCGAGCTCGAGCAGATCTTCGTCATGTACCAGTTCGCGGAGCAGCCGGTGCTGGACGTGGACCGTGTACGGTTGGCTTTGGGCGAGACCTTCGCTTTGGGGGCCATGAACGACGCCACGGAGACGCTGGAGGCCATTCTGGACGCACTGCACTATGATACGTTCAATAGAATGCTACGACTCCGTCGAGGAGGAGCCCAAGCTGCTGGCATTGGTGGAGCTCATAAGATGGAGGAGATGTCCGAGAGTCTGAGGCAGGACGCGTCCGCCATCATCTGCGAGCCGCAGTGCGTGGCGCACCGGCTCTTCCAGATGAACCTCATGGAGCTCAGAGTGTGCGCATCCTGCGGTCACACGGCCGAGCCCGTCATGAACACGGACTTTTTGTACCGCGTGTATGCGCAGGAGCTGCTCACCAATGCACGAGCGGGGGCAGACGCAGGCGTCAAGAAGAACACGACGCTGGAGGAGGTACTGAGAGTGGAGGCCCAGTCGCAGGATGTCGCCGGGACTTGTGACGCCTGCGAGAAGGGCGGCCAGCGAGCGCTGTGCAGGTGGATCCTCACGCTGCCCATGGTGTTCGCCATTAGCATCATTTGGTCCAGTAGTCACGTGAACAAGACGGACATCAAGGACTGGATGGAGCTGCTGTCGTCGCAGTGCACGGCCGGGAGTGAGAAGAATGGGGAGTCGCAGCAAGCAATGGATCTGGGGCGTATCTTCCGTCTGGACAACTCGGCCGAAGTGTCATCCGTGTACTCGTTCCGAGGACTCGTGTGCTACTACGGACGGCACTATGTGGGCTTTTTCGCCAGTCGCAGTCTGGGTGACGACGGAGTTGAATGCGAACGATGGTTCTTGTTTGACGACACGCGCGTCAAGCTCGTGGGCTCCTGGGCGGATGTCAGGCTGCGCATCGAGCGCGGAGGGTACCAGCCGACACTGTTGTTCTACGAACGCAACGGCATCGAACATGAAAACCTCGAGAAAATCGCCTCGGAGATCCACAAGTGGTGGGAAGCGACTGCGGATAAACCTGCTGAGGACAAAAAGGCTGAAGAAGTAGAGAAGAAACCTGCGGAAATTGTGGTGAAGAACGGCAAGGGAGCGCCGCACGAGGTGGATCTTGGTGGAGGCATAGAGGACGAGCTGTTGGCGAAGATGGAGCGAAGTGTTCGTATCACTCAGGAGCATCCGCTGCCGCCCTTGCTTCCAACCGCACCGAAAACGGTGCCGACAAGTCCAATCGCGTTGCCCCCCCGAGCGCCAAAATCGTTGCCTGCGAAGAATGGATCGCAAATGAGAGACGGATGGCGCGCGGAGGATATTCATCTGGACATGGTCCACCAGTCTGGCCAGGACGCCTTGTCAAGACTCAACGGAATTCTGTCCAAGGATAAGCCCCCCGCTACTGCTCCCGTCGACGGCCGAGCTGTGCTCCGCATGGCCATGTCTCAGTCGATGCGGCGCTCTGTTCGTCTGCGGGATTATTCTGTTCACCGCCCCGCAGAGAAGCAAATTGAAGTGAACCCGGACAAGATATTTGAGGACGAAGCACCAGCGATTGAAGAGGAGCATGCAGACACAAGCTCTCCACGTGCCAATGCACCCGCAAGTAGAGACGGATCCGCGCAGGCGACCGCTGTCATTGCAACAGAAGGAGCCCAAGCTCCCTTGAAGGCATTTGATGTGCGCCTTCATGCGTCGGACGGAGGCATCGGATTGCAACTGGAAGAGACTTCACACGATGGCGATTCGTCTACCTCATCGAATCCAGACGCCAAGAAAACGTTCGCAGTGTCGGGCTTCGAAGTGAACGGTGCAGGTGCCAAACTTCCGGCGGAAGCAAGTGGAGCGATTCGCGAGGGCGACATCCTTGTCGGCATCAATGGCCAAATGCTAGAGAACGAGGAACTCGTGCACGTATTGGAGATGCTGCTGATGTCCCCCAATCCCGTGCAGCTCAAGTTCCATCGCCACCAGCCGTGGGCATGTCCTCGCTGCACCCTGCTGAACAAAGCTTCAGACTCGTCGTGCGCTGCTTGCGGCCACGCACCAGCACTGGAGACATCAGCGTAGCTGCGTTGACGCTGTCGAATGGCAACCAGAAATGAGAAAACGATGCGCCACTTGGGCCAACAACCTCTGATCAATCGTGGGGTAGCACACGTGTGCAATTCCAATATATCAACGGGTTCCTGTTTGCCTACTTGCTTGCCCTAATACAAAGCATCTCGTCGAATAGCAAGTTTTCAATCTGCTGCCTGTTGAACGAAACCTTGCGGTCCCATCCGTTCGCGGCCACCTTCACGTACGTAGGCCAGTTCTTCCAGGCTGCTTCATCCGTGCCTTCAACACTCCTAGCTACTGAGAGATGACTCTCGATAATGGTCGTCTTCTGCCCGGAAGCAAGAACTCTGCCAGACTTGACGACGACACGCATCGTCTCGCAAAAGCGCATCCGTGGATAAGTGTCTTCGTCCATGGTGGGCTCCGCAAGCATTCGGCTGATGAACACGGTGCGGCCTTTTTCAACGTACTTGCGTGCAACACGCTGCTCCAGGACGTAAGAGGCTAGACCCTTTTCGGTGCAGACAAAGCCGACGCAGCTCTTGCTCGTATCGGCAGACTGCTGGAACTCCTGTCATCACAAAAACATTTTCCAGTTAGTGGATGCAAGGACTTGCAGGTCAACTACTGACAAAGCTGCTAATGATACCTTCGTGCATATTCGCTCTCCATCACGAACCCTTGTGCCTTGTAGGAATCTCCAAACGGCGCGTTCTGCACGAGCAAAATCAAACGGAACTTGGTTCTTGTCGACAAAAGTAGCGAACACGGCGCCATCGACCGCAGAGGAGTCGAGTCGACACTTCCGGCCTGGACATGGCACGGAGGCGATTTTTTTCTCCTTGTATGAGTCCTCGAGACCTGCATAAACTGCATCAACACCTTCAAGCAGCTTGTCGAAGACTTGCTCGTCGTTACCACGCTTGGGGCGCTTTGTGTTGCGCATCTCCTCCAACAACTACATACAGGAAATTGATATGATCAGCGTGAAGGAAAGACATGAGGAATACCGTCGCGTCTTACCTCGTCATCGGCTCGACGTCGAATCATGCGTCGAATGTTGTGCGCCTGGCGCCTTTGCTTGGCCATCAGAAATTGCAGCCTGGCGTTCTCCTCTTCCGCTTCGCAGCGCCGCTTCAGCTGCCTTGTCGCCACGCGCTCCCACAGAGACTGGGGCTGTGCAAGAATTGAGGCCACTTGTTCGTTCGCGGCGTAGGTTGCTGGAGAAAACGGAGCCGTGGATACGGCCCGAGAGGCTGTCTGAAGCTCTTTCATCCTCCCCGAGAGCTCCGAGACGGTGTTACGCAAGTTTTGGATCTGCTCTTTGCGCGAGATGCGCTTCTTGGGTTGTCGAATACACGGCGGACCTCTCGCTGGTTGGTTTGGCCTCGTCTCGGGACTCGAAAGAGACTCTGGAAGGGTCGGACGCAGTGGCATCGCGCTAGTTCCGTCCAGCTCACCGGCACCGGTGGGCACAACTTCTGGTGTCCACATATCGTTGTCTTGAAAGAGATCCTCGAAGAGAGATTCCGAGCTGGTAGCTGACTCAAAGAGGAGATCGTCCACCGTTGGTGGCACGGTGTAGTTTGTCGGGGCAGTCGCTTCATCGCCACCCAGACCTGGAATCTCGAGTGAATGGGTGTGCTTTAGTGATGGTCTTGGTTTGATACTGCGGATAGAGCTGGTCATTTCTCGAGACTTGTGAGAACCCTCCAACACCATTGTCGCGTGGAAGTCAAATTGCACTGTGATGAGGTGTCACCAACCGGTTTGTCAAGCCTGGATTTTCGTTGCGTTTTTGATTATCGCAACGGGGGGCCTACAGGACCGCATAATCAGATCGTGAAAACTAATATTCGAGCCACATGTATAAAAACCGATTTGATCTCTTCTGTTTGATGCAGTGCAGCATGAAAATTGAAATGAAAGGTGTTACATGTTCTGTAGCTTGGTAGCCTTGCTTGATCACTCCTTCGCGAAACTTCGACGACCATCACGCTTTGCAAGTTGGCAGTTGCCTTGTGTATACCACACAATCTGTGACGTGGTACAGCCTTTAACCCAGTATATCAAATATTTTTTTTCGAAGTTAAACTGCCAGTTTCGTTAACTTGGTAATACCCCCAAACCTCTATCAAACTAAGGACTCCTTAGTAAGGAGAGCCCGCCAGCCGGGAGGGCCCTCACATAACCGCAGCACCTAAATGCAAAAATTGTGCCACTCGTCGCCAACACTTAGTGTGGAAATTGCTGTTGGCGACGAAGTGGCTGCGTGTGCAAAGCAAATATAGCAGTCGTACTTGTGTTGGTCAAAAGACTTATTAAAACGACTTTCCTACCGACATCTTCGCATAGATTACACTACTGGCTTTAGGTTATCTTTGCCCAACGCGCTCGTTTGATTGGGTACAACCACACAAGCCGAGCTTTTCTATTCGCTACTCAGTTAAGATTCCACCAATCAGCGTATGCTTGAACTGTTTGAATTCGGCGTCCAAAGATCGATTATCCGTTGGTATCATTTACATCTAGGTCGTACGGCGAGGCGTCTAAGGCGTCTACGGTGAGCTTAGACGCGGCCAGGGAGAAGCTAGAGCGTGTATGAGCTGCGGTTCATAAGTATGGACCCTGAAATGTCTTTAATATGGATGAGACTGCGTTCTTTTACAACGCTGCTCCTCAAGGGTCCAACTGCAAAGACTTCGCCCCTGCGCTGAAGCAGAGCAAGGCACGCGCGACGATGGCATGCTGCGCGAATGCTGATGGCA
>JAABLK010000165.1:0-48499 GCA_012295415.1 Phytophthora chlamydospora | reverse complement strand
CTGCGTACGAGGAGTTGAGCGAGACGACCCAAGACAACATCTTTCTGACTCTGCAGAACTGCATGATCTGCACTCTGCGCGACAGCGGCGGGAACCAGTACAAGTTGCCTCACATGGGCAAGGAGAAGCTCAGGAAGCAAGGCTTGATTCCTCGGTCGCTCTCATGCCCTCCAGACGCAGTCAGTGCCGCACTCGATGTGCTGCGTGAAGCTGGCCGCCCCAGTGTGTTGCTGTTTGATTTTGATCTGGAATAAGTCTTCAACATACAATTCCTGCCAAAAGTGATCACACGCATTTGTTTGCGAAAAACCCAAAGCGGAACCTATCGAACTGTCATTTAGACTTGTTGCGTTTATTTCCGCCCAGAGGAAGTATCACAGAGCTGGCCTGGATGAGCTCGTACCATTTCGACGCTTGCTCCCCGTGCTATGCCTGTTACTGTCTTCTTTCTCTTACTCACATATCTTGAACACTACCGTAATCTGTGCACAGGTCCAGACACGTTTCAACGAGCACAGGGGTTTGCGTAGATACCTTTCCAACGAGAACTATGAGCTAGACCACACATAGCTGCTTCGGTCTCCTACTGTGGCGATTCAGGTCGCGTTAAGCGGCAATCACAACCCAACGACGAGCAAACCGACGAGCAAACCGAGCTCCCCAGTATGCGTTTGAATATCCGCTGTGTTTACCCAGCCATTGTTCTCTGTCCCGTCCCAGGCAATTTGCTAGTTTCCGGGCCAGTTGCAAAAATGTTGATGTATTTGTGGCCGGTAGTGATAAAAGCCCTGCTAAGCAGTACGTGAATTCTTGCAGACTCGTGTGGAGCCGCTGGCGTGCAGCAGCGAGGTGAACAAGCAGAAGCGCAAGATCTTTGCGGAGGCTCTAATTGCCCACCACGCACAAGGTAAGCTTGTCGTTTATTTTGATGAAACGAACTTTAACTTGTACACAAAGTGCTCACGCGGTCGTGCCAAGAAGGGCAAGCGCGCTATCGATGTCCTCCCTGCTTCGAAGGGCCCCAATCTTCAAATACAATGTGCAGTGCCGTCTGCCATTGGCGTCGTCAAGTATTGTACGCAGAGGGGCAGCATTAAGATGCACGAGAACGCGGCTCTCGTCGATGAGATCTACGACGCGGTGAAGGAGACCGACATCTAGAAGGACACGTACGCGGGCAAGAAGATCGTTGTCGTCTTCGACAACGCGCCCGCCCACAGTCAGACGGAGATGCTGGTGCCAGAGCGCGACGACCTAGTCCTACTGCGCCAAGGGCCTCACAGCCCCATGTGCAACCCAATTGAGAACTGTTTCAGCGCTCTCAAGGGCCGCATCAAGGATTACTTGGCGCTGTGTCGCGGGGAAACGGGCCGACGCTTCGTTCTCCTGGAAAACGGAAGACCGGTGACGACGAACATGCGTCTGCTAGAGCGAGCGGCCCACGTGAGCATGACCAGCAGCTGGTGATGAAGATGGAGCTTCATGCACGCGACTTCGTGAACGCCGCGGTCCGTCTGGAGGACATGCGTTACGGAGAGTGAATGGGCTGACTGTTTTGGGTGGCAAATATCCTGTGTTGACTGGGCAAAGGTGTAGTTTTGCACGACGAATTCCCTTGAAGTACAAGTTCCAATCAAGAATTATCTAACTCGCTTCATTTTCCTCTAAATCCCATTGCATCAATAAAACGATACACCATTTTTACACGAATTATATCAATACATTGATAAACCTTGGCTGCGTGGCACATTCCTGGAGCTGCAGAGAGCCCATGTCGTCGACGGAGGCGGAGCTGCGCGCGCTGGACCGGCAGATCGCTGACCTGATGCAGCAGAAGGCAGAAGTCCAGAAGCGTCTGGAGCGCGAGGCCGGCGGCGCGCGCGCCAAGCAGATGAGCGCCGAGGTGGTGGACAGCAACCCGTACAGCCGTCTGATGGCCCTCAAGCGCATGGGAATCGTCAACAACTACGAGCAGATCCGCGACTTCTCGGTGCTCATCGTGGGTCTAGGCGGCATCGGCTCTGTAGCCGCCGAGATGCTCACGCGCTGCGGCATCGGCAAGCTCGTCATGTACGACTACGACACAGTGGAGATCGCCAACATGAACCGCCTCTTCTTCCGGCCCGAGCAGGCCGGCATGACCAAGACCGCGGCCGCCAAGCAGACACTGCACAGTAAGGGCATTTGTACTTCAATGGTACCGCAACAAGGAGAAGTGGCCTTAACTTAGTGTGGAATCTGTGCAGGCATTAACCCGGACGTGATCTTCGAGGAGTACACGATGGACATCACGACCACCGACAACTTCGAGCAGCTGCTGGACCGCCTGCGCCACGGCGGCGTGGACGGCAAGAGCAAGATCGACCTGGTGCTCAGCTGCGTGGACAACTACGCGGCGCGCACGGCGCTCAACCAGGCGTGCAACGAGCTCAACCAGGAGTGGATGGAGTCGGGCGTGTCGGAGGACGCCGTGTCGGGCCACATCCAGTTTCTGCTTCCCGGCCGTACGGCCTGCTTCGAATGCCTGCCGCCGCTCATCGTGGCCAGCGGCATCGATGAGTCCACGCTCAAGCGCGAGGGCGTGTGCGCCGCCTCGCTGCCCACGACCATGGGGCTTGTGGCCGCCATGCTGGTGCAGAACGTTCTCAAGTACTTGCTGGGCTTCGGCCAGGTGTCGTACTACCTGGGCTACAGCGCCATGAAGGACTTCTTCCCGTCCGACGTCATGCGCCCGAACCCAGAGTGCTCGAACGCGCAGTGCCGCAAGCAGCAGGCAGCGCCCGAGCACGCCAACTGGACCCCCATGGTCTGGAAGGCGTTGGGCCACGACGGACAGGAGAACCTCGTCGTGGAGCACGACGACAACGAGTGGGGCATCGAACTCGGGGGCGACGATAACGCTGCTGCTTCGGGATTCGCGGAGGAAAAGCCTGCCGCTGCTGACGCGACGAAGCTGGCGTCGGGACTCTCGTTTGCCTACGACCAGCCCTCAGCGACCCCGGCGACTGCCGCGGAGGAGCAGTCGGCGTCCGTATCGGACGCAGACGTGAGCCTGGAGGACCTCATGGGACAGCTGAACTCGCTTTAGGTGGGGAGTTAGATGGAGAATGAAAGTTGCACGCTGTGGAAGACATCCGGTTGGTCTCTTTCTATCATGTTACTGAGCGTCTAATACATCCCTGAAGGCGTGAAGCAGTGCAATGCTCGACGCCTCGATGGCCTCGTTCCAGAATCCCTCTTGCAATCGTCGATCGAGGGCTTGAGCTACTTTGGCTACATTTGCGAGCGTCTTGTTGGTCTCGGGCGATGTTTCCACCACGACTCGCATGGCGTCCAGCGCTGAGGAGCCCACGACCTCGTCGGAGCAAGTCTCGAGCTCCCGCAAAAAGTCTTGAAACGTGAGGCCAAGGTCCGCGATCTCCTGTGCGTGTATCTGGTTGTTGAGGCTGGGAAACTGCGTGCCGTGGGGCGACAGGTACAGCTCGCGAATGCTTGCTGGCAAGAAGCTGTAGTTGATACCTAGAGGCTCAGCACTCTCCGAATGTTCATCCTCGATGAGCTTTTCAGCTGAAGAAGACATGGAGAAGGCCGACGACTGCGTTGAGGACAAAACACAAGCGTTAGATCTCGATTCTAGGAGAACAATGAAAGGTAGCAATGCCTTACATGTTTCGAGAAATCACTGGACGAGCCGTGGAGGGATTTCAATGATCTGCGAGTGAGGTGGCCGCGTCCGAGAGCTTGAATGCAAGTGGCTGCCTCAATGGCCTCCAAGCTGCCGTCGCGAACGGCGTAGTACTGTCTCCAGAAGCTCTGGATTGTACTAGCAGCGATCTGCTGAACACTCTGAAGTTCCTCGTCGACTGCTGTTTGGTGAACTGCTGCTCGCCTGGCCTCGTAGTCACGAAAAACTTGTTGGATTGTGCGTGCTGCGATGATGCGAACGCCTTGGTCAACTGCTCGCTGAGTCATCCGCCGATGAGATCGAAAAGATCTCTGGATCGTGCTCGCAGCAGAGTACTCGCCTGCTAGAACGCACTCAGTGAGCAGACGACTCTGCCGACCTCGCGCAAGTGCTTGGATCTTGATCGCGCTCAGCTCCTCCAAGAACTCTTGTTCATATGCCAGCTGAGAAACGAAAGACACAAACACGTTAGCACATCAAACCATAAACTAGAAACACAAGAGTCAGCAGTCTTACCGCAGTGTCCAGAGCGACGTTGAAGTGCTTCCTTTCAATGTACGTCCGGCTCAAATCACCAGCGTCGTCCTGTGCAATCCGCCGACGAACCGCAAAACTCGTGATGGCTGCCTGGATGCGGTTAGCCGCAAGATGCCGTCGAGTATCGTCTTCATCTGCCGTGCTGCGGCTTGTACGTGGCGTCACGGCTGCTGACCGTTGCTGGGGTTTTGCCCGGACTTCCGTAGTGCTGCGAGCCGTACGCGGGGTTGTCACCGTCGAACGTACTGAAGGTGTTGATGGTTTGCTGTTGCTTCTTTGACTTGAGCGAGGGGTCGAGTGAGCTGACAGCGGCGGCGGCGCTTTCCACTCATCGTCATCGTCATAAACCTCACTGCGCGGGGTTGGTCCAGCTTTTTCTGCGGTAGATTGCAAGATGCCATTGGAGCCATTCAACGGAATGGATGAAACAGTGGAGCTTCGACGAGGTGCCTCTGGTTCTTGCAGAGGAGTGAGGTTCATGTGCGGAACGGTAGCCGCGGCGCTAAGGTGCGGAGGTTCGGCGTGACTTGCTTTCTTGACAGCAGCTCCAAGCGCAACGTCGCCGATGGAAAAGGGTCGACGTTGCTTGGAACCAGGAGACGGTACTTCATTCTCGTGATCGCTCACTTCCGAAGTCTTTCGGCTGAGGCCGCGCCGGCAGAGCCGCTGGATAAGGCAGGCCGCCATGTCTTCCACCTCTTCTTTCTGAAGCTCCAGCTGCAATCTCTCCTCCTCGAGCCTCCGTTCCTCTTCCAGCGCCTGAATGTACTGTCGTACCTGACGTTGAATCAAGCTTGCCGAGTCATGTTCGAGCTTCACCTACGCAGACCAAATCCAAAAAGTTAGTACAAAAACTCACGAAGGATACTACTTCGCCAGACGTAGTTACCTGTTTCAGCTGCTTGACCTCTGAGCGGCAGCGTTGACCACGGAAGAAGGACTGCAGGCGAGAACCCGCTGCTGCACGGAAGAGTTGCAGCTCAGCATCGCGCACTTGGATCTCGGATACGAAAACGTGAGCGTCTTCGTGCAGCTCAACTCCATCATCATCATCATCCACAGGCATGGCCGTCTGAATCTCGTTAGCCTTGCTGTTATTCTTACGGAAGTTGTCCTGGGACTCGCGTCTTGCTTGCTCAATCCGATCCCGAATCTTGGACGTCGCGCTTCGTGGAGTTGACATCTTTGAACCGCACTCACTGTTCGCAGGTTCGTCTTCTCTTCGCGTAGGGCTCTTGGAGAGGTTTGCTGGTTTGATCTTGATTCCTACACCATTTAGATCCTCCTTGATGTTTTCGGCGAGCTTCTTCATGCGACGCAAGTACTCCATGTGGCACACGCGCTGAGCTGGCAGGTCCGGATCGGTATCATCGTCTCCACTGTAACCCGTGAGCGACACACTGGGAGAGCTCTCCTCAGGGCCCTCACTTGAAGGCGCTACAGATTCATTGTCCTCAATTGATTCACCTTGTTCCAGAGACGACTGCGAGTGACTCTCATCGAGTGCTCGACGATGCCTTCGACTTGCTGCGGCACCTGAAAGCTGACTTCTCCTGCTACGTAACCTCGACGCCGCACTGCTTTCGTCTTCGCTGTCTCGTTGATTGTTGCTCCGACGAGATGCCATAGTGCCGGGGTAGCTATCAAAGTCGTCGTTCTCATCGCCATCGTCCAGTATCACGCCATAGTCCTCGTCATTCCCGACGAGGTCTTCATCCAGAGCAGCAAAGTACAGTTGCCCTTGCAGTGTCTGCTGTCTTTGAGGTGCGATCGGTACAGGATTTCGTCGTCGCGCGGCTGCAGTGGCTCCCCCTGCGCTTTGAGGTCGGCGCGATCTACGATCTGCTTTCGTTGGTGCCGTCGGGGCCGCTTGGAAATCGTTGAGAGCGTGCTCTTTCTCCAACTTATTCCAGTGCAGTTCGAACGCGTCATCGGCCGAGTCTTGGGGGCCGTGCGAAGTATTGCGATAGTTTGTACGCGTTGAAGGCTTTGCGGACACTGGCCGCTGGCGAGTCGTAGCCGACGCAGGTCGTTGAGGCTTCCCACCTCGAGCAGCTGCAGCACTGCGGGGAGATCCGTACCGGAGTCCTGCTGTCGACGGCTTAGTGGCCTTGTAGCAATGAGAAGCGACGGTGGCGCTGTACGATACATCTCCTCTGTTTAGCTCATTACCGCTCCGTGAGGACGCGTGTGCCGACCGCGGTCGAGTGATCGGACGTCTTCCATTCGTCGCACTGGTTGCTGTGCTTGAAGAAGCAGGGATGCCGTTCTGACGGACGTTCGCTGTCTGCTGCTTCTTCTTCGCATCGAGAAAAATCTTCTTGAACGACTCGCAAAGCGCCTCGTTCGACGCGCGATACTTCCACACAAGCTGCAAGGCTTTCTTGTACCACTGCAAGCTCGCTTCGCCACGTCCATTAAACTCCAGCTCGACGGCCAAGTTGTGGTAAGCCACAGCCAGCGAGATGATCTTCTCTTCTCGGGACTTTGGGTCCAACGCGTCCGCCAGAGCTGCAAAGTCTCGGTCCTCTCCGCCATTTTCACTACGTTCCTCTTGCGCTCCATCTTCAAGACTCACGAGCTCTTCCTGCGTATGGAAAATTGCGGCCTGGGCGTGTTCCAGTGCCAAGTCGTGGCGGCCAAGTTGGGACTGGATAGCGCACAGGTTGAGATGCGTAATGGACAGGTTTCTCACGTGCGCGGAGCCCGAGCCAATCTGGGCCGCTTCCTTCAGATACTTCAACGCCGACTTCAGCTTGCCAAGCTTGCGATAGCAGCAGCCAATGTTGTTGAACGTGAGGATCTGAAGCGCCTGGCATCTCTTGAAATTCCCTGGCGCTGTGATGGCCTCCGCCTTCCGTAACATCGCTAAGCACTGATCGAATTGGCCCTGTGCGAGGTACTGCATGGCCACCGAGTTGTAACTCAGCACGACCTCGTTAAGCGCCTTGTGCACCACGGAATTATCCACGCCAAACATGCGCCGCTTTAGCCACAAACTCTGCTCCAGACAGCCCAGGGCCTCCAAGTCCATGTTCTTCTGCTTCAAGCACGCGACCGTCGAGGTCAACATCTCCAGCAAACTCTGGTCGCTATCATGCTTGGACGTCTGGTTGCGATGGGCGCGCAACTTACTTGGGGAATAGTCCGAACCAGGAGGACACCCCGGGTTTCCAGGGAGGTCTCGCGAACTGAGTGATGGGTTTTTCTTGGGAGATCGCGCTCGCGGGGCTGTGTCGTGCAGGCTTTCATGGCGATAGAAGTGACTCATGCCTTGAACAAGTTCGATAGCCCCGTTGTCGTGCTTGGGCAGGTCGTTAGGAATGCAGAGAGCGGAAATAGAGGTCTGGAATCCTTCCCTCGCCCTTAGATCATCCTCTGATGCACGACCGAGTTCGCAGCAGCACCTGGCCTTGCCAGCGAGCGGTGAAGTTGGCCACCAGAGCTATTTTCCTGTAGTGTTTCATGCACGGTTTCAACGAGTCTCCGAATTCGGCGTTGAAACGACTGCAAGACGGCAACGCACCTGGTTCTCAGGCCTTTGTCAAAACCACATCCATTCTCTACACAAAGCTCCGCTCCCTTCTCTTCTCTGGGCGACTGCAGGTCAGCGTCTTTTATTCAGCTAGGCGTCTTGAGACCGGGATTTCTTCAGCTGCAGCTCTAAGGAGCGGATGTGCTTCTTCATTTGAGCGATCTCTTGGGCCTGACTGGCCACCACCCTAAGCAGGTCGTGTTTTTCCCCCTCCAGTCGCGAAGTCATCTGCTTGTACATATCCGAGAGCTTCAACGAATCATCCAGCGTCGACAGCATCGACATCCGGCTCATGGCAATACTCGGGGCGTTGGACACGGCGTCGTCGTCGCGCTTGCCCGCCGGAAACTTCATGTGCCGCACGTCCAGGCCAGACTTGAGTGGGGACTTGGCAGGCGTTGATAGTTTCATGGAACCGAATGCAGACGTGAGATGGTCTTCAGGCCGCATGACTGGAGACGCCGGGACTGTGACTTGAGGCCTCATTGGCGGGGACGAAGCTCTGATAACCGGCGAGCGCGGAGCGACGACCGGGTGCTTCATAGGCGAGGGCGGGGCAGCTACTGGAGGCTTCATTGGCGAATGCGGGAAATTGACCGGAGACTTCGCCGGTGAGGGCGGAACGCCGGCCTGGGGCTTCACCGGAGAGGGCGGAACGCTAGCCTTTGGCGGAGAAACAGGTCTTGGCGGTGTAGGACTGCTCGTCTGAATCTGGAACGGCGACGGCGCGCTACCACCAAACAAACTGCTGGCACTCGGTGTCTCGCTTGCAAACAAGTCTTGTGCTTGAACCGGGCTCGCTGTAGGCTGTGTGGGTGCCGGCGCAGACTGGGGCCAGTCTCCGTTGTTTGTTGGCGCAGGCTGTGTGGGTGACGGCGCGGGCTGGGTCCAGTCCTCGGTGTTTGCCGGTGCAGACTGTGTGGGCGACGGCGACGGCTGGGTCCAGTCCCCGATATTTGTCGGCGCAGGAGTGGGAAACAGGCTGTCAGCACTCGCCATGCGCTGGTGGCCAGCGTTGGAAGGAGCAGAAGAGTCAAACGGACTGCGTTCCGTATGAGATGGAGCCGAGGCAAATGGATTCGCTGCCGGGCTGGACTGCGGCTGTGGCGACTGTTGCTGCTGTCGATGATGTTGCTGTTCGTGTCGATATCCCGGCTCCTTCGGAGGCTGGATCGCGAACGGGTCCTGTGCGTTCACTTGCGTTCCGTTCCCAAACGCGTTCCTGTTCTCCTGTGCAAACGGGTCCTTTGGTACACTCTGTCCAAACGCCGCACCCCCATTCTGCATCGGAGAAGCAGCGAATGGTTCCGACGACCTGCCGAACATACCGGCCGCACTATTGGCCGGCGACGAAGCGAACGGATCCTTCGGCGGCGTCGTGCTGTTGCCGAACCTGCCTCCGCTATCAGGAGCCGAGAACAGGCTGTGTGCGGGCGGAGCCTGCCGTCTGTACGGGTTGCCGGCACTGCCGCCGGATGACGGCGGGCCGGCGACCACCGGCGGCGGACCGCTCGAGAAGAGCTCAGCGGCGGAGCCCGTGCTGCCTGGGGCTTGAGGCTGGTACAACTGCTGCGACCTGTTGCCGTCCCTGCTGCTCGGCGGCGTGGGGGCCTTATAAAGCGGCGGGCCGTGGCCAACAGGCGGCCGGTGGCCGGCGGCCGGCGGCGTGAACAGCCTCTGATGCTGATTCGGGTGATTCTGATACTGCGGCGGCCGGTGCTGCTGGCTGCTGTCGGCGTTGAGGTCCACGGTCTCGTACACGCCGCCCGTGGACTGCGACGTGAGCGGGATCTCGTCCAGGCCGGAGTTCTGGGCCGGCGGAGGCTGGTAGAAGAAGGGCCCGTTCGGAGCCGCGCGCTGGTACGAGCCGCGGTTGCCGGCGTGGTAGCTGCCCCCCGATGACTGCGGAGGCGCCGGGATGGGCGGACGCGCGGGCGGGCCGCCCTGGGCGCCGCCAGAAGAGTCCACGAAGTGCTGTAGTAGGCGGTTCATGCGGCCTGGGCCTTCTTGTGTGTGGAGGCCAGCTGTGGCTGTAGCCATCCAGTACAGTGGATTACTTCATTCACAAAACCTCTATGTACACATAGCCGTGAATAATCAGTGCTTTGGTTGTTGAAAGTGAAGGTTAACTGACTTGTAAAATATGGTTTCTTGGAGAAACACATTTGACCGTTATTGGGAAATCGGAGCAGAACTGCCAACATGGCTCGGACGCTAAGCCGGACGCTCAAGTATCTTCCGGCGCACGAGCTCCGCTTCGCGGTGGCGCCCGTGGACTGGGACAACGACACTGGAGCAGTTACTGCGGCCGTATGCCTGTTTTGCAAACACTTCGGTCGTGAGCAGCGCGCCGACAAGAAGCGCAAGAGCGCCAGGACCGTCAAGCACTTCCATTACAACTTCCGACCGGACCAGTACGCGCAGCACCATCAGCTGGCGCATCCGGCCAAGTGGAGCAAGTACAAGAGTCTTCGTGACGACGAGAAGAAAAGATTTTTCCCATTAACCAATACTAGAACAGCATCTACAGCACCGACTAATGCAGAAGTGGAACACGACGAAGTGCTGCCGCCCAGGCCGGAGCAGAGAGGACGCAGCTTCGACCTCAAAGTGGAGATCGTGGAGGTTGTGACGGTGTTGGCTGTAGGCTTCGGCCCCGTGGAGTCTTCCGTCAGGACCAGGGACTGGCAAATGTATCAGTACATGAGTCGCCACGACAACAAAGAGCAGCCGTCGAACGCTCCACGCTGGTCCCCGCCGCCGAATACGTTCCAGAGCTGCGTTTTGGTGCGCAAAGCGCCGCCAGTGTATCGCGTTGTGGTGCATTCTCGAGCGCAGATGACGTTGTTGATGGAGATGGCAGCTGAGGGAATGTCGGCGGCGCAGATTGCCAGGTCCGTCAAGGTCTTTAGAGCTCACGCGCCGATTCTATTGAGTGACTTGGTAAGGAACACGAAGAAAGCGAAGCTGACGGAGAAACGCGCGGTGGCGATGGCGGTGGATCGAGCGGAGCAGCGAGCAGAAGAGCTGTTTAGCGCGGATGGCGCGAGTCCGGAGTACAGTGAGGAACAGACGGCGGAGTACGTGAGGCTGGGCGTCGCGACGAGTCTGAGTATTATCGCTGGCTTGCTGGAGGAGTCGTGGGCGTTCTCGCTGGAGCTGAGCACTGTGGCTCACCACTCGCTGTTATCATATCTAGATGTGCGCGTCAAGTTCTACAACCGCGTGTGTGGCTTGCGAAAGGCCCATTTGCTGGCCATCCCGGAGCATGTCGGGAAGTGCGACATCATGATGTTTCAGACGCTGGACCGGGTACTTACTGCACTACTTCCCGACTGGAGAAAGAAGCTGCTTGGTATAACAACCGACGGGGACGTACCGATCACAGCGCGACTAGCGGACTTGATCAAGCACATCCTGAACGCGGCAAGTGGATCGTCAGTACTGTATCGCACGAGCAATTGCAGCCGCCAGCTTCAGCGCATCCTGAAGAGGTTTTACACTTCTATCGACGGTGGGAAATTCATCGTAACACTCAAAGCGCTGAGTGAATATGTTCGGAAGACGTTCAGCCTTTTGGTTGAGATAAAGAGGAATCCAGGATACCGAGACCAACTTGACGCCGAGGTACACGACGTTGCCAACTCACCGGTGGCGTTCGGACAAGAAGTGGACATGCTCGTGCTTCACAATGCCATGATTCGAGATCATTTTCAAGACATTGAGGTTTTTCAAGAAACCTCTTTGCTGCCCTCTGTATCGTGGTGGGTGGCGCTCGAGGTCTTGCAATGGGTAACTTCACGCGCAAGTGCCGTGTCGGGAGTGCTGGAGGAGCAGCACGTGACGACAGCGCAGCAAGCAACAGTAGCCACGAGCTTGGCTGAAGAATGCATCACTGGATTCCACGCTCAAATTCATGAGGACGACAGTGCGGCGACACGAGCAGCTTCTAACGAATTCGTATCACAAGACAAACGCGCTTCCGTGTCCAAAAGTAAGATGGTTGAGTTCACCCTAGCATCCAGCGAGCTTGCGCGTGACCTCGTGAGGCAGGGAGGCACTGCAACCGTCCATGCGACCGCCGAACATTTCGCTAGCGGCGCAGTAAGCTTGATCGCGTCGCTGGTCGAGCTGAGCGTCAGCCTGAAGCAGCAGTGCGCTGTGTGTACCACTAGCGGCGGCTTTGGTGCCAGTCGTACTGTTGCCGTGACTGATGCATTGCCACCAGTGTTGCCACATGAGCTTGCACTCCTTGACTCCGAGCGGTTTGCCGAGCTTCTCCGAGTCCATGATGCAACCTTGCGGGACAGTCTAACGGAAGACGATATTAAGGTTATTCGGGAAGAGCACAAGTTACTCCGTCAAAGTTTAGCAGAGGATAAGGGTCTCCGATGCGCATTAGAGATGTGTACGCAGGACACTCGGTTCGACGTGGCCTGGAGCCTTCTGGATGCTCGTTTCAAGAGCCTTGAAACTTTTGCCGGGGGACTTGCTACCGTTTGTCCGTCAGGTGCCGTTGCCTTTAGCGATTCGGGCGTGAAAGACCTGGTTCTCTGCCAAAAAGACACGGAGGCTGCTCGCTTGCTGCTCGCAGACTTCGAGTTGGAGAGCGTGCTGCACGCTCAGCAGCTCCAGCCGCTGACGAAGCTCCAGGAAGAAATTTATGACGAAGAAATCGACGAAAGGAACCGAAAGAGGCTAAAGACGACTGCAAACAAAAGGTAGACTACCGCTCATGAGAATGACATTGATGCTTGTCATTATCCGATCTTTTGCGGATCTTTCTGCTAAGTGCCTCTTGGATCCAAGTCAAGATCGTCATTCATTTCACGACCGAAGACGTCAAGAGCAGATCAATTGTCCAGCCGAGATGCAGTTCTTCGCAACGCAAGGCAAGGACAGCATCATCGCAGCAGCGCTGGAGGCGTCGATGCGGTCGGTCAGGCTGTGTGGCGCGACGGCCACTACTTTCGATCTCGAGGAGCACCAGGTGCGCTGTGGCATTGTTGTTTTTTGCAACGTATTGCATCTGATGTTTGGTATATCTTCGTGACAGTGCTGGCGTGCCGAGGCTGTGAAAGAGCGCGTCGTTCTGAAGGTGAGCGCTCCGGAAGCGCGCGGTACGTACCTTCAGAAGCACACGACGTTCCTCGTCATCCAAGAGAGTCATCAAGAGGGCGTCCGCCGTCGTTTCCGCGACTTCGAATGGCTGCGTGTGGTCCTGCGTGCCCGCTACGTCGGCCTCTTAGTACCGTCCCTCCCGGAGAAGACGACACCTGCGGCGGTGCTTAAGAACGACGCCTTCTTGCGAAGTCGCATGCGCGGACTGCAGCGCTTCCTGAACGACATCATGCAGAGTCCGTACCTGCGATCCGACGCCGCCGTTGCGAGCTTCTTGGGCGAGCCGGGTGACGAAGCCACGTGGGATGCGATGAGGAAAGGGACGGCAGTGATGGACAACGCTGGAGAAGGCCACATGCGCTGGCTGCAGCGCATTCTGTGCGAGCCTATCGTGACCTCACCAGAAACGTATGTCGGTTGAATGTCCTGCAAGCGAAAGAGCAGGAGTTCTAATGTGCTGCGTTGATGTACAGCGAGATTGCCGTCTTCAAGAGGCATGTGGAACAGCGCGAGCGGCTGCTTGGAGAGCTGTCCGCTTGTGCCAAGCGACTTGCGGACAAGAGCGCCGCCATGGCGAAGGACGTGAGCACGTTGCACGCCATCTTGGCGGGCTGGCAGTTGGCTGAGACGGGCACGGGCTCGTTCGAGGCGCGCAATGATGGACCGCTTGTCTCGCTGCTCGACAAGTCCAGTAAGTCTGACGCTGTCTAGTAGATCTCTCCAACGACTAACGCTGCGTCTGGTGTCAGCGGCGACTATCTGCGGCTGGAGTCAGGTGGAGACTTTCCAGCCCGCGATCTACGAGCTGCTGCTGCTGGAGAACATCAAGTACATGCTCCACCAGGCAACAGCCATGAAGCAGATGTTGCTTGAACGCGAGCGGGCCATCGCAGGAGAGTCCACCCCTGAGCGCAAGCCTTCCCCGCCGCCATCCGAGTCGCCGACGTCCACACCAACGTCCAGCTTCTCCGTGGCCTCGTTCACGTCCGCCGCGTCGTCTGCAGCTTCCCGTTTCATGAGCGCAGTGGAGCCGCCGTCTCTAGGCGTCGAAGAGCAGCGTCGTCGAGCGCACCACATCAACGAGCTGCTCACGCGCGCTCTGGTGGCCGAGGAGATGCAGCGCTTCCGATCGGAGACCACCAAGGCGCTGGCGGACATGATGGACCACTTTTCGTGTGCGGAGGCGCAGCTGACCAAGCGCTCGGGCTCCGTGTGGCGCGAGTACCTCAAAACGTGTCCAGCCGACCCGCAAGCGCTGGCCCAAAGCACCAAGGAGCTGCTCGACTCGGTCTCGACCACCGGAAGCCCGCCACCCTCCGTTGCCGACGCTTTCTGAGCTACACATTTCATGTAGCCATGTCAACTTCAACTTCAATGCTCACGTCACTTTTTGTCGCCCATCACCCCGCCAACTTTTCCATGGCTCTTAGGCTCTTGGGATCTTGGGCTCTTGGGCTCTTGGGCTCTTAGGCTCTTGGGATCTTGGGATCTTGGGCTCTTAGGCTCTTAGGCTCTTGGGCTCTTAGGCTCTTGGGCTCTTGGGCTCTTGGGCTCTTGGGCTCTTGGGCTCGCAGTAATGGCGTCCCCTGCAGTTCCGGAGGCTTACCGCCCTCGTTTCCTCGCGAAGCATGCGCTTCGCTACGGCCTCGAGGCCACAGCTAGAGATGCCGAGACGAACGCCGTCACCTTGGCGGTGTGTCTGTTCTGTCGGCACTTTGGGAGGGAGGAGCGGCCAGGCAACAAGCGCAAGCCCGCCTCTACCATCAAATACTTCCGTCCCTCCATTCCGGACGGACCAATATCTGCAGCACCTGACGTTGCAGCACCCGAGACAGTGGGATATCTACAAGGCGGTCTCCGATGAGGCCAAGCAGAGCTTCTTCCCTGTGGATCTGACTCGACCTGAGCCGGACAAGCACAAAGTCGTCGACCAGAAGGAGATCGCAGAGGCGGCAGCTGCTGCCAGAGCCTCCGACGTGGAGAAGCACTGCTGGTTCCTGCTCCCCAAGAGGATTGTAGACCTGGTGGTGCCGTTCGCGGCGTTGAGAGGCGGTCGAGGGTGGCAGCCGAGCAACTTCAGGGCGTGCGAAGTCGTGGAGCTGACCAAGGCTCAAGCTCTAAAGGAGGAAGCCGTTGTTGCTGCTCAGGAGGGAGGCAAGGAACAGTACTATCGAGTCGCCATTTTCACGAGGATGCAACTGGATGTGGCGGTGGACGCGCTGGCGAACGGCCTCTCGCCGCGACAAGCGTCGCAGTACTTGGCTGCATTGGCCCGCCGCACAAGTGGCGCAGGTGGCGACGCGCCGTCGTTCCCGTTGCTCAAGGTAGAGGATACTCGAGAACTCGCGCGATTGATGTTGAGCGAGAGTCTGCAGCTCACAGGGAAGTTCCTTGAACGCTCGTGGGGCTTCGGACTTGTGCTGCGAGAGGTGACGGCAGCCCCGACGGTGCCTCAAGCAGGCTACCTGGACGTTCGGGTTGTAGTCTGCGTGCAAGGCAAGCTCCGTGATATCCACGTCATGGCACTACCAGTTTTTGAGCGCCGCACCGCCTCTACATTAGCACAAGCTGTCGAGCGTGTGCTGGACGCGGTGTTCCCGTTGTGGCGCTCACGGGTGCTGGGTATCACCCAGGACGGCTATGCTCCTAACGCACCCGTAGGGTCGTCAAGAGATCGCCCTGCTTTAGCTGCTGCTTCGCTTTCTTCATGCATGCAGCGCTCGGCAGAAGTACTAACACTCTTGGAAGCCTCTGCCAGGACTTCAGCGCCAACAACTCCTAGTCGCGTGCTGTACTGCACTTGGGGATCCTGCCGTCAGGTCTCGCTTGCAGTCTCGTCATTCTATGACTCCTTGCTGGGAGGGGCTTTCCTCCCAGTCCTACGTGATCTGACTGCGTATATCCGTCGACACCCCGTGTTAACGCACGAAATGGGGGAACCGCCCAGTGTTTCCATCGTCAGTGGAGACACCGAGACTGTAAACGTTGATCTGGATCTGGATGCCAATACCGAATGGCTAGCCATGGGACTTGACGCACAGTGGATCACGGACAAGCGTGTTCGGTTGAAAAAGCATCTGGAGCAACGATCGGCATCAACCGAAGCTGTTCCTGTCGATGACGTCTGGTGGGTCGCGTTTTTCGTGGTGCAGTGGGTTTCGACGCGAGCTAACGAGGCTTTCGAGAAGCTGCGATTGCCTCGAATCTCCCGTAAATCACAAGCTCAAACGATCAAAGAGATGACTGAAGAGCTCACAGCCACTTTCAACATTAAGGGGAAGGAGCAACAAGCAGAAGGGGGTGCAGAAGAGCCGTATTTATCGCGTCAAGGCAAGTTGTCCATCCTCAAGTCCAATGTGGGCGAGTTCCTTGGCGACCAGGGGATCTTCGTCAGTAATGTGGTTGCTCGTGTCAACTCCGCCGCTCTGAATGGGGTGCTGGAGAATCTCTCGATCTGCCTGGTTAACCTGGCCGAAGCTTTGGCTGACCTCAGCTCAGAGCCTGAAGCGAGCGACGAAGCACCGATGCTGCCGCCTGTGCTGCCCCATGAGCTGGCTCAACTTAGCGGACGCGAGTTCACAGAGCTGCTCCAGCGGCACGGAGGACAGCTGAGAGCCTTTTACTCCGAGGAGGATCTGGATACGGTGGAGCAGCAGTACCAATCGCTACGCCGTGCAGTCACGCGTGAAACTGAGCTCAAGGTGGCATTGGCGCAGTGCAACGAGGAGACTTCATTCAAGAAGGCGTGGATGCTCACAAAAGACCAATTTCCGACTTTGCAAGCTTTCGCAGGTGGACTTGCCAGCGCTTACGCCGGTCGCGATGGTTGCTGCAAGAAATCGTTGGTGGGGTTGGCCCTGGGTGCTTCCAGTGAAGATGACAGCGGAGATGGCGGACTCCGTCTTGACGTGACCGACTTCGTCCTTGAAGCCGCGCTCCATGCTCGGCAGTTCGACGCGGTTTCAGCGCTTTACCAGTCCAGATAGCCGTCGTCTGCATCATTGACAAGGCAGCAAACAAGCCAGACTCGTGCACGTTCTCATTCATTCTCAACGTTTTCTGCGTCTGCGTCTGCTTCGACAAAACTTTTCACTGCTGTTTCACGTTAAGGATCTCGCGCATCGTCGTAGATTTTGACAATTGTGGAGGGCTCGCACCTCATCTGCGTAATGGGACACTCGCCGTGCTGCTCGACGTAGCGGTATATGCACGGGTAGCAGAATACATATCCCGACGGCGCCATGGCGGGATTCACGCGCTGTTGCTTGCAAAGCGGGCAAAGCGTCGGATCCATGGTGGCTAGTGACAGCGCTTGGCCTGAAAACTGCGGCGGTAGCGGCGGCGGCGGGATCGGCGCGTCGGTGCCGGTTAGTCGCATCTTGGCCACGCCCTCTTCCGAGTACATCCACTCGACGAATTTGTAGCCGGCGATGCCAAGCAAGAGCAGCACGTACGAGTGATCCAGTGTGGCCCACGTCGTGCGCAGTGCCAGTCTCCGGATCCTGTCGAACAGCCCTGGACCGCCCAACTTCTCCATGAGCTTCTCGCGGTACGTGGTTTCATTCTGGCGGAACACCGACTCGTCGTCCGGCGTGACTCGCACGAGCACCGTCTTCATGGCCCTCAGGAAAGGTGAGAAGTACGGTGTGTCTCCGAAGAGATACAGCCCCTGGTACAAGAAGAAGGAGCCTTCGTACGCGAAGTGCGCGAACGGGTACGTGGCTACGAAGCCCTTCTTCAGCGCTCTCAAGTACGCAAAGCTCTTCAAACGTCGAAGAAAGTTGCCCATGTTTTGAGCTCTTCTCCCATCAGCCGCTGCATCTCGTGACGTTGCTGCACTCGTCCGGGCGAGCTGCTCCTTCGCATCCTTGTGGTACGCGTCCAGCTTGGCCTTCAAGTACGGCACCACCACCTGCCAATAGCATAGTATTACCCTCACGTCAGCAACTACTACACCAAGTAGTATAATGCTTCTGCACTACTTACAGCGAACAGCAACGCCAGCTTCCGCGCTCTGGGCGTGAGCGGTGTCGTCGTCGTCTTTCCTCCGTCTCCAGTCTGGAGCAGCACCCTCTTCATACCGTAGAACTTCTCGGTGGCCAGACTGTCGTAGCGCGTCAAAAAGTAGTGCTCAACACAGTAGCGCAGCAGCGCGTAGCTCTCGTCCAGGCGGCGCACGGGCAGCGCCAGCGCCAGACGCGGGTACGACTCGCACAGCGCGTGCGCTAGGTACTCCACCGCCGGCTTGAAACCCGCCGCCATACGCTCCTGCATCAGCAGCTCGAACAGAGACGGAGAAGACGAGCCCTCGCTGCCGCCCGCATTGTCCCCGGCGAAGCCCTGCGTCTGCTCCAGGAAGAGCATTTAGGCGAAGAGGATGACGTCAAAGTCGCTTGTGAAGTGCAAGCGCTTCAATTTGAAAATACAATTAATTGTGGTGTTGACCACATTACCGGCTACAACAGATACAATTGGTTCTGACAGGTATGTGTTCTCAGATTACGTTTATTTTGCTAAATGTAAACTCATGAAAACGGATTGCATCGTGGACGCGAGGGCATGTATTTCCACGTCACGTTGAAGTTCCGTCGTCCTATCCTGTGATTGGACGCCATTCCACGCATCGGTCGCCGGTCAGGATACCGACGTGTGGGGGTGCAACGTCACTTCCAGTTCCACTGCCTCTGCGCCCCTCGACCGCCACTCTTCCATGTTGCGCCGCGCTGCTCCTCGCGCCGCCGGGCGCCGCCTCTTCAGCACGCGCGTGGCCGACTCGGACGTGGTGATCGCCAGCTACGCGCGCACGCCCATCGCGTGCTTCAACGGCTCGTTCGCGCCGCTTCATGCACCCGCTCTGGGCGCCATCGCCAACACCGCGGCCGTTGAGCGCGCGGGACTCGAGCCGGCGCAGATCCAGGAGGCCTTTCTGGGCAACGTGGTGAGCGCCGGCATCGGCCAGGCGCCGGCGCAGCAGTCTGTCCTCAAGGCGGGCTTCCCGGACTTCATCCCGTGCACTACGGTCAACAAGGTGTGCGCGTCCGGCATGAAGGCGCTGGCCATCGGCGCGCAGAGCCTGATGAGCGGCAGTCAGCAGGTGGTGCTGGCTGGCGGCTTTGAGAGCATGACCAACGTGCCGCACTACCTGCCCAAGGCACGCGCGGGCTACCGTCTGGGCAATGGCACCGTCGTGGACGGCGTCATCCACGACGGACTCTGGGACCCGTACAACAACCAGCACATGGGCATGTGCGGCGAGAAGTGCGCCGAGGACTTTGGCTTCTCGCGCGAGGATCAAGACGCCTTCGCCATCGAGAGCTACCGCCGCGCAGTGGACGCCAGCGAGCGCGGCTTCTTCAAGACGGAGATCACGCCCGTCACCATCAAGAGCCACCGCCGCGGCCAGCACCCCAAGGTCTTCGACACGGACGAGGAGATGTTCAACACTAAGCCGGACAAGATCCCGTCGCTGCGGTCGGCCTTCAAGAAGGACGGCACCATCACGGCGGCCAACGCCTCCTCGTTGAACGACGGCGCTGCCGCTATGGTGCTCATGACCGGCGCCAAGGCGAAAGAGCTCGGAGTCACGCCTCTGGCACGCATCCGCGGCTTCGCGGACGCCGCGCAGGACCCTGTGCAGTTCACAATCGCGCCGTCCAAGGCGGTGCCGTTGGCGCTGCACCACGCCGGCCTGCACCTCAGCGACGTCGACTACCACGAGATCAACGAGGCCTTCTCGGTTGTGGCGCTGGCCAATATGCGCCTCATGAACATCCCGCACGACCGTCTCAACGTGAACGGCGGCGCCGTCGCTATCGGCCATCCTATCGGCATGTCGGGCACGCGCATCGTGGGGACGCTCATCCACATCCTCAAGGAGAAGGACGCCACTATCGGCTGCGCCTCCATCTGCAATGGCGGCGGGGGCGCCGGTGCGATGGTCATCGAGCGCTTGAACTAGGACAACGCGGTACTGTAGCTCTCATGGACAAACTAACGGCAATCAAAGTACGCTGCCATTTAACACCAGCTGTGCATCTCAACTGTACAGACAGGCAGCGTTCGCCTCGCCTTCAAACCCGTTGAAACGCAAAAGCGTCACCGTCACCGCAACGTGGCGAAGATCTCCTGCAAGTTCTTGCGCAGCAGGAAGCGCTGGTCTTCGGTCAGCTCGTGCGCGTCGCACATGGTCTCCACGAAGGACTCGATCTGCGTGAGACTCACATCAAACTCCAGCATGCTCAGCGTGAACGAGCCCAGCTGACCGAACACGATGTTGTGCACCCGACAAACGGCCTCTTCGCGCGACGGCAGACCTACAGCATCGTACGCCACACGAAGCCACGCACCGTTATTGCCGATTCCAAGCTGTTTCACCACAGACTGGAGGAACGCTCGGGACTTACCATCGTGCTTGGGCACGCCGCTTGGCAGCTCTTCCCATGGACACGGCTGCGGTGTCCGCTGGAGTTCTTCACCTATGGCCAGTAGAAGCGCTTTCTCCCAGAACTACGAAGGCAAACGACACAACAACTATTCGTCAGAGGCGTTGAGAACGACGGAGAATGACCAGCAATTCGCCCGCACACTCACCGATGGCGTCTTCCAAATGGCATGTTTCTTGACTTCCTCTTGCAGGTACGTTCGCGAAGCACCACGTCCAATTCCTCCGCCATGAAGCAGCGGATGTGCTTCGTCCACATACTGGAGCAGCTCTTCACTCGTTCGTTCGGTGTAGTCTCTGCAATCAGCGCACAATGACGCTCTTCGTCGCCTCAAGTCGTCGGCCTCGTCGTCTCTTGAGTGAGTGCAGCCATTCCGTGGTGGTTTGTCGGCCTCTTCCTTGTCGCCGTTGGCTTTCGATCCAGCCTCTTGCTGCTGAGTCTTGGGGTAGTAGAATGTCTCCGCTAAGATCATGGCCGTTTTCGCCGCCTTGATGTCATCTTCGCGCACGCACTCGTCAAGGAACGCGTTGAAGCAAGCGACGAGTGCTTCAAAACTAGCTTGGTCCTTCACCTTCGTTTCGAGGCTGCGCTGCCGATTCAGACACTTGACGAACAGCGCCCGGCCTTCTGCCGTCTTGCAAGTATCGTGCACGAGAGCCTCGGCCGAGCTTTTTGCTTCACGGTTGTCAGTCACTAGAGGCGACGGAGCAGGTTCACCGCTGTTCACATTGGACGGTGGCCGCGGTAGTTCTTCCCTGGTTTCGTTGGCTGCAGCCTCGCTAAATGAAGAAGCGTGTTCTGCATCTTCAGCAAAATACTGATGGAGAGCAGCGCTCAGCGGGGTCTGCGTGAGGACAGTGTGTGGACTATCCAGCGGGGCAACAGACCCCATTGCAACAGTGTTGGCCACGGGGCCGCGTCTCGGGGAGGATGAGGTCGTTGTCGAAGCCGATGATGACGTCGGCGACGCAAAGGAGCCATCCTCAACGCTGCTTCGGCGCTCCAGCAGGCTCAGCGGGTGACGCCTTGAAGCCCCCGTGTGGTTCATCTGCATCTTACTCCATTGCCAGTCCAACAGCGCCAACGCTTTCCCTTGGAAGTGCATGTTGTCAGGATCGCGTTGGTTGTGAATGAGCAGCTGGATATCCTCCGCCCGACTCAGACTCTGCACGTGGGTCTCCAGTGACGCCAGCATTTGCTGGGAGACCTGCAGCCGCTCCTTCTCCACGTGAAGGAAGCGGCGCAGGCTGGCATTGAGCTGGTCCAGTCTCTCCTCCTCCGCCTTCTGGTACGCCACACTAACTGCCATGGTCATCTCGTCCCTCGAGATGATGCGGTTGTACAGCGTCGTCTTGGCTCGGGCCCTCGCCATCACGGCCTGAGCCTGTTCCTCCTCGCACCTAGCGACTCTGGCCGCCAGTCTTTGCAGCTCAAACTCCGGCACACCAATGCCCTACCAAGCACAGAACAATGTCCTAGTCAGACAACAATTCCCTACTCCACTCAAGCTGCCCCAGTGTCTTACATGCAGCGCGAGTCTCTGTCTGTCCCTGGCCTCCCTCAACTCGGCCGCAGCCTTGTTCACCCTATTGGCTGCCTCTTTATGGGCCGCTGCGGCCTCCTCGTACTCGTTATTAGCGTTAAGGATCTCGCCCTGCAGTGTCTGGATGTACGTCTCGGACGCGTCCTGCAGCGACTCAAGCGGCTCTGCGACCTGCTCATCCAGCACCTGCGCCATGAGCAGCTGCTGCCTACAGCTGGCATCCACGAAGCCTCGCAGCTCCAGCAGCGCGCGCCGCACGCCCGTGCCAGGCTCCTCCAGGGCGCCGATCTCGTCCAAAAGGAGCTCCCGGAGCTGCTCGCTGGCGCCGCGCTCCGCCTCCGCTTTACGCCGGAAGAAAGCCACCAGGCTCTGCAGACTGCGCTTGCCCTTGTCCGCGTGCTCGTAGATGGCGCTGAACGGCACCTGGCAGAAGGTGCGGCGCCAGTGATTCTCCTCGTCGGAGCCCGTCCACTCGGAGGCCATGGTGTCCTCGGTTATGATGCTCCAATAGCCGAATATGCCGTTGGAATGCAGTTGCAGTTAAAGAGCAGGTTTGATATGGAATTTGACTTGATATTTGTATGATTTAGTTGAAGTGTAGCTGCTCTTTAAGAATAGTTGGTAAGTTGAAGTTGACTGCAAATGGGGTTAAAGAGCACTGAACATAGTTTTTCGCGATGGTTGTCCTATTATCCGTGACCGTCTAACCTTGACGTCGTCCACTTCTTCTTGCCTGCAACTACCTAGGTGCTATCTTCCTACTCCACTATTCCGCTACCGACTATTGCTCTCGCTCGCTCACCTCGTCTTCTCCGCCAAGCATACCTCCCGCATCTTCCGATCCTCGTTCTGCTTGTTCAGTTGGTCGTCCTTCTTCGTATTGAGAAACGGCCGCTGCGACGCACGCGCCATGAAGACCGCTGCATCCGTTCGCAGCATAGTCACTTTTGTCCGTTCCCCACTGCACGTACGGCGAGCGGCACAAGCGCGCGGATATGCCCAAGCGTTGAGCCACGTGACGGGCTTCTGTGCGAGGCATTACGAGGGCCTGGGCCCTCGCCAAAAACCTGCACTGCCCTGCTGGATCCACGTCGTGTCGCTTTCTATCTGTACTGCCGATGGTACTCTGCTGCGGACGACGGGAGGTCGTATTCCAGAGTGGAAGGTTCCTTGCGCAGGTCATCGGCGTCAGGAGCGACGTCACTGCTCAGCATCCGTCCGAACGACGTCGAGTCTAGTGGGTGTTCAGCAGCTCCAGTCTCGTGTTGCTGCTGCTCGTGCGGGTGGTTGGGTGGGAGGTAGTCTTGCTGCAGAAACCCGCCCAGCGAGCTGTAGGGCGCCGTGTTGTCACCCTCCGCGTGCATTCCAAACGCACCGCGACCAACTCCATCGCTGCCGAAGCCACCGTCGATAGAAAGACCCATGCCCATCATCCCGTTGCCGAAGCCGTCACCATTAGCGTTGGACACAGCGTCGTTGTTGCCGTATCCGTTGTCCGCGTTCGAGTGCCAAGCGCTTGATCCATGAAGGGGGGCGCCCCCGCTACGCTGGTTTGAAAACATCGAGAACAGCGGTGCAGGTGCGGGCGGTAACGGAGGCTGTTGCTGCTGCTGAGTGCGCGGCAACGGCGGAGAGCCCCACGACTGCTGTTGCCATGGTCTTGCTTGCCACGACAGGCTCGATGTCGGCTCGGTGCTGCCGTCTACGAGTCCATGTGGGAGGTAGCTAGACTCGGACGGTGATCCGAGAGGGGCGTTCGGCAAAAGCTGCGGACCGGAGCTAGGAGAAAGTTTCCACTGCTCGATCACCGGATCGTTGTCGAGAGGGTGAAGCGCGACGTCCAACGGTGACAAGTGCCCGTTTGCAGTTCCTGCATCCACTACGTGGTCCGACGATCCACGTGACGAGGAGCTTGCAGACAGAGGAGGAGAAGCGGCACTACTGCTACCGCCGAGGATGCCACCGCCGCGTGATGAGCCTCCATCGCCAAGCACGAGGCTGGAGAGAGCATCTGCAACACCGCTGATCGTCGAGGTATCTAGGCTGATACCGTTGATGCTGCTGGCATCACCGTTGCTGGACAACGGGCGAGGCGACGTCACCGACGAGGACGAAAGCATGGCGTTGGAGCTCGACGTCTTTGACAAGCCCCGACCACCAAATCGAACGGCAGCGGCGTACCCTCCCAACATGCCATTGGACATGAGACCCGAGGAAGCCGAAGATGTCCGGCTTAACTTCTCAGACCCCATCGCAGCGGCGAGACCACTCGCAGACGGGACGCTACCCGAGAGCGACACCGGGGGTGTCGTCGTCGTGCTCATGTCGTCCAGGCTGCCGACGGAGCCAGGTCCGGAGGGGCCACTGAATGAGCCTCCACGGGACGAGACCGACCGCGGGGGAGGCACGTCGGTACGCGGGACAGCGCGCTTGACCTCCACGGACTTGCCGTCAATCACGTGGTTCGTTTCCTGCAGCACCAGCTCCACGCTGGCCTCACTTTCGAAAATGACGAAGCCAAAGCCACGCGACTTGTTCGTCTCGCGGTTGAACATCACTTCAGCCGACACCACCTTGCCGTACTGCATAAAATACTTTTTAAAATCCGCTGAAGAACGAAAGCACATCACGGTCAGAGTTAGCACTGCTGGACGTCGACCACAAGCATCCACCCAACTATTCCCAACGCAGGAGCGTACCATCTTTCGTTTCATAATGAAGGCCGCCCACGAAGATTTTTTTCGTGGCGCCGACTGCACTATTGGCGCTGATGCTGGATATTGAACTGCTGCCATTGCCGCGACTTGACGACGAGCCATTCCCGATGTCGCGCATGCTCTCTGCTCGCGGAACGGCACGCTTTGCTTCAACCTGCAAGCGCAAAAGAAGATCGAGTCAGTTGCTCAACCCGAGAATCCCTCACGCCAGACAAAGCAAACGAGAACGTACTCTGCGGCTGTCTAGGATGTGGTTGGGCTGTGCCAACGCTCTATCAACACACGACGGGTCCGCATACGTAATAAAGCCGAAGCCTCGTGATCGTCTAGAAATCGGGTCCTTCATCACCACGGCGTCCGTCACCGTTCCGTACGCACCGAAGTACGCCCGGAGCTTCTCTGTAAATCACCAAGCAAAAGGAGCACAGGTCACATATTAGCACGAATTCTCCCCCCCCCCCCCCCCCGCTCCTTGTTCTACTCCTTGACTGCAGCTCACCATCGGTCGTCTCGTACGAGAGCCCGCCGATGAATATTTTTCTGCACCACAGATCGTCGAACACGTGGTTAGTCACTGCCCCCCACCTCCCCCTCCTCCACATCAAGCCCCACACTAGTAGCCACCACCATGGAAGCTGCGTGGCGGTTGGATCCCCCCACTTACCCTAACTTGGTTGTGTCTGCCATCCTCAAGTCGCCTACTGCGCTAAGTTGGAGCCAAGTTGTTTCGGACAATCGGAGCGAGCGCTACGTCGCTGCTGGCGTGCGTTGATCGATTGATCCGTCGCGGGTTGTCCTGCTTCCCTCGCTGTCTTCGCTGCGGATCACTGCGTGGAGCTCGAGTTGGCTAGAGCGGAACCGAAGCGCAGGGAATCCTCTCGAAGGCGGAAGCTGATCAGGTGGCACTGCCGGAGGGCGTGCGCGGGATCTGCGGTCGCAAGAGTTGGTGGGTCTTCTTCCGGACTTGAAGCGGCCTGCGGAGCTGAACTGCGAGCTGCCGACGGGGGTCCAGGAGGAGACGCGTGCTGTGTTGACTGCCGCTGCGAAGCTTCTCGCTTTTGGATGTCGTGTCGTGTAGGTTTTGTTTCAGCTCCGACTGGCTACTGCGACTTTCCACTGCGAATGTTGCGATAGAAAGCTCCAGTGATTGGCTAGGTATTTTGCAGTTGACTGTGATTGGCTAGATACTTGCCAGCAATTTCACTTTCAAGGTGTCCGACCCCTGCCGCGCGTTAAACGTCACCGCACAACAGAGCTGCTAGTGCTGGTAAGCCCCGTTGCCATGCCATTATCAAACTGCTGCATATATCGTCGTGGCACGGGCACCAGGTCTCAAATGGCTAGATACACTGCCGCAGCATCGGCCGAGCTTCGAGAATCTCTGTCGATCGCACAAGCTGAGAAAAAATGACTTGAAGCAAGTATGGGCTCCCCATGCCACTGTTAGATGATGCGGCTCCCCTATTCGCTCCACGTACTTCAGCCTGGGGCTGTCAGCGCCGGGCGATGTGAATCCCGGTCAGAGGCTCGCTGGCAAGCTGCTCGTTGCCAGCAGGATCTGCGGTTGCTTCTGCATTGCTTCTTCAATGGCTGACAATTTGTGCGTCTGCATTCGGCCTCGCTGCTTGTTGGCACACTTGTGATCCAGACCACATTTTCTGGCCGCCTTTGGACTTTCGGTACCGGAGGACTCTGCCACTAACGCAAATAACGCAGATCAAAGCCGGCAGTGCAGGGTTCTCTTGGACCTCTGCTCCACGCGTCGATCGATCGACTTTGCCTTGCTCCAGATTCCAGATAAATCCTTTTTCCAGTCCAGGAACGGGTCCAGTCCAGTCGTCTGAGGCTCAAGTTGGCCCGGTTAATAACAGGGCACGTGTTGCTGCGCCCAACTACATGAACCCATTACATAATTTAAACATGATATTTGTACAAAATTGCTGACACACCAAATAGGCCTTTCTTTCAGAGGACGGATGTCATCTCGGTATTATGGTCATTAACCCCTCCTTTTCCAGATAGGTACTCTATTCACTCCCTAAAACTGGAACTGGACCGTTAAATCGCCTTGCGTGTTGCGGTGGTTTGGCCCGCACATTTTAGCGAGAGGATCCCATCCAGTCCACCATGCCCGCGCTGCTGCTACGCCGCTCCGTGGCTTCGTCCCTGGCTGTGGCCGCGCGTCCGCAGCTACTGCGCGCCGCCTCCGCTCGCTTCAACTCCGAGGCAGCGGTCCAGATTCGCCCGCTAGCCGACACGCTGCGCGAGCTGCGCGCCAGCGAGCACTTCGACCTCATCGTGATCGGCAGCGGACCGGCTGGCCAGAAGTGCGCCATCGACAGCGCCAAGCACGGCAAGTCCGTGGCCATCATCGACAAGCGTGACATGCTGGGCGGCGTCTGCGTGCACACGGGCACGGTGCCCTCCAAGGTGCGTCGGCATTGGCTTAGCAGGCGAAGAGATACAGTTATTGACTGAGAAGTTGTGTGCATTTTGTGGCGCAGACGTTCCGCGAGGCGGCGCTGCACCTGACGGGCTACCGCCACAAGGCCTTCTACAACGGCCAGGCCGGACCCAGCAAGCGCTTCGGCGTGGAGGACATTCTTCAGCGCGTGAAGAAGGTGGAGGACGCCGAGACGGACATCACGCGCCACCAGCTCATGCGCAACGGCGTGCAGCTGATCCACGGCACGGCGCGCTTCCTGCCGGGCGACAAGCACATGGTAGCCGTGCTCTCCAACGAGTCGTACGAGACGGCCACGGACGCCAAGCGCCACACCAGCGCCGACATCTGCAAGCGGTACGGAACGTTCGTCACTGTGATCTCCTTTTTGTGGCGGTGCTAATGACTGTGCGTTGCTGCTGACATAACGATAGGGTGCTGACGGCGGATAAGTTCCTGGTGTGCGTGGGCACCCGGCCGGCGCGTCGTCCGGACATCCCGTTCGACGGCGAGACCATCTTCGACAGCGACCAGTTGCTCTGGGGCAAGGTGAAGACGGTCCCGCGCCGCCTGATCATTGTGGGGGCCGGCGTCGTGGGCATGGAGTACGCGTCCATGATGACCATCATCCCGGGCACGGACGTGACGGTGATCGACGGACGCCAGGAGATCCTCAACATGGCGGACAAGGAGGTGTCCGAGGCGCTGTGCTACTCCATGTCCCAGACGGGGACACGCTTCCTGGTTGGCGAAACGATCAAGAAGGTGGAGAAATCTGAGATGGGCGAGGTCTTCGTGCACTTGGAGAGTGGCAAGACGGTCGTAGGCGACGGTCTGCTGTACACGGTCGGCCGCCAGGGCAACGTCGAGGGCCTGGATCTGGAGGCGGTGGGGCTCGTGCCGGACAAACGCGGACGCATCAAGGTGGACAACAACTTCCAGACGGCGGTGCCTCATATGTACGAGAGAATTGGGCTGCTTTGGCAACGATAAAGAGGCGTCGACTGATGTCTCTGTTGTGGTATGTAGTTATGCAGCAGGTGATGTCATTGGGTTCCCGGGTCTCGCCTCGACCTCGATGGAGCAGGGACGACTTGCGTCGGTCCACATGCGCACGGCACAGCCGCTGAACGACCAGGAAGTCTCCGACGACAAGAAGATGGACGACCCGGACCGCGTGCGTACGCGCATGCGCTCCGGTGAGGTGTTCCCGTTCGGCATTTACACTGTACCGGAGATCTCGATGGTGGGCAAGAACGAGCAGCAGTTGACCAAGGAGCAGGTTCCGTACGAGGTGGGCATGGCGCGCTACGAGGAGCTGGCCAGGGGTCAGATGCTTGGTGGAGTGCCCGGCTTCTTGAAGATCATCTTCTGCCCAGAAACCCTCAAGATCTTCGGCGTCCACGCCATCGGTGAGGGCGCCACGGAAATTATTCACATCGGCCAGGTGGTCATGTCCACTGGCGGCACGCTCGAGTACTTCCGCAACGCTGTGTTCAACTACCCGACCCTGGCGGAAGCGTACCGCGTGGCTGCGCTCAACGGCCTTCGAAAGGTTGACCGCCTGCGCGACTAAGCCTACGACACAAGCAGTGAACGACGTAAAGTGAAGTGAAGCAGCCTGCGAGGATGGATAGACTTCCAGAAGAAACATACCGGTTGTATCTCGCCAGAGGAATCGTGTCAAGCCCATAAAGTGATTCCGGCGTTTTCGGTTAACTATCGGAATGAGATAGTTGAATGAAACGGCGTTCTTGGTGCAGTTGTTGCCTCTTCGATGGGGCAGGCAAGCAGCTTATGGGCGTCGTCGCGTGATGTTTGCGACCTGAGCGAAGAGCAGATCGAGGAAATCCACATGATCACCTCACGTAGGGACGACCAGAGCGCTTCGGCGAAGGTCAAGCTAGTACTAACCTCGTCGCTTTGCAGTTCCCCCGAAGGAGATCCATCGCATTCGACGCAAGTACAAGACCCTCGTGAAGGCAGAAGACATGACGAAAGACGAATTCTACGCACTGCCGGCCATTTCAGTGAGCCCACTTCGAGATCAGTTGTTCAAGTCGCTCGAGTTGTCGGCAGCGCAAACCATCGCCTTCGCTGTACGCTGCACGAATGCTTACTAGTTGGCTCCAAAGCCCTGATTGAAGGGATGTGTTCGTGCTGTTGCAGGAGTTTGCCAGGTTTGTACAGATCTTCAGCTACAGCAGCTCGCAGGACGCCAAGCTCAAAGGTTCGTGCTTCGAAGCGAAATTTATCAAAGGTACGTGATGCTCACAAGCTCTGCTGTTGATACAGAAGCTTTCAAGATCCACGACTTCGACGGTGATGGCAAGATCTCCCGCGACGATCTTCGAGCGTACTGCGCGCTCGTGTTCCCCAAGGTGTCCGAAAGCGAGGGCGACGACGCCGTCAAGTCTCAGCAGGAGGTAACCACCCAAGCTGCATCCTTTGCATCCACATCAGCATCTCACCGTGAACGGCAACTCGTGCCAACAGGTCCAGGAGACGTTGATCGAGCACGTCCTGAGCGAGGCCTCGTCCGCACCGTCCCGAGACTTTCTCACCTATGACGACTTCGTCAAGGCAAGAAGAACTCTCGCTCTTGCATTGCTACCATTTCTCTTGACGAGTGGAATTGATCCACACGTTTGTTTCATCCTAGGTGATCCAGTCCACAGATTTCGAGAGCCGGCTGATCGTCCCGTTCTGACAACACAACGCTCGACTCGTCAATACACACACGACTTGCTTCTCCAAAGCTTTGACCCTCCATCGAAATGGCGATAGCTGTCCGAAATGCACTGAACCATGTTGCCAGCTCCGCAGCCAGACAGCTAATGCCGTGCCAGACTCGGTCCAATTCCTCAGCCAAATCATGCTATTTAGCGAAGCAGCCATTTCAGGTGGAAAATCCATGCGCTGGGTCTCTAATTCAATACAAAAACCAAGTCAAAATGGCGACTAGGGGTTCGCCCATACATTCTTTGCTATCATTCGAACTGTCTTTCATTTGTGGGATTGTGCTCAACCAGCAGCGGTTGCTCCAAGTCTGAGTGAGACCGAGCGAGGCCACGAGCTCCACACCACAGCAGACTCTCTGGATGGCCAACCACGCGCAGGTGCGCGGCGAAGACGGCGCCATGCCCATGGACAACACGGCCTTGCTGGCCAGTACCAACTACGACAAGCTCACGACGCCCAACAGCAGCGACACGCCCGTAAACGGCGGCTCGTCGGCCTCAGGCTCGACGCGGCCAGCCCAGCCGCCTCAGAGCCAGGACGAACAGGACGGCCAGGATGGCCAGCCACAGGACGAGGGAGAGGGCTACGATGACCTCATGCACGGCATCAACAGCTTCTGGGCCATCGTGTTCCCCGTGTGCGTGACCATGATCGTGGCCAGCCTCGTGGTGGTCAACTACCGCAGCTCCAGCATCGAGGCCAGCATGTCCACGTACCTCGTGTACGGCGACTCTGGCTCGGACTCGAGCGGCAGCAGCAGCAGCGGCTCGGGCATCGGCGAGTCGCTGGTGAACGCACTCGTGATCATCGGCGCCATCGCCGTGCTGACGTTCGGCATGGCGCTGCTGTACAAGTACAACTGCATGAAGTTCCTGAGCGGCTACATCATGTTCGCGTCCACGGCCATTCTGAGCTTCGTGGGTGGCCAGCTCGTAGACGCCATCGTGAACGACCAGTTCGGCTGGGCCGTGGACTGGCCGTCTTTCCTCTTCGTCATGATCAACTTCGGCTTCGTGGGCGTCATCTCCATCTTCTACCAGAAGGGCACGCCCAAGTTCGTGCAGAACGGCTACCTCGTCATGGTCAGCGTCATCCTGGCCTGGGAGTTCTCCATGTGGCCCGAGTGGACCACCATCACGTTCTGCGTCATGTTCGCGTGCTACGATCTCTGCGCCGTGCTCACGCCCTGCGGCCCGCTCAAGTACCTCATCGGACTCATCCAGGAGAAGCAGGCGCCGCTGCCCGGTCTGCTGTACGAGGCCGACGTGCGGGACGGCGTCTCGCACGACCGCCACCGACGACAGCAGCAGCGAGAGCAGCAGCAGCGACAACAGGAACGCCAGCAGCAAGAACAGCGCCGTCCGAAGAACACGGCGACGGATGATCTCAACGCAGCGCAGCGCCAGTCGTCGTCGGCCACTTCACAGTCGTCTACTAACAGCAACCAGAACAGCAACGCCAACGCGTCCGTGACCAACAGCACCCGCGACTTGCCTCCTCAAATCCCGATGGCCGCCCCTGTCCCGTCGGCCCTGCCCTCAACAGACCGCACGGAGTCGTCCCCGATCCCGGTGATGTCGTCTGAACGCCCTCGCAATGTGGCCGAGTCCAGCTTCACCACGTACGAGTGTGAGACGATGGAGGCGCTCGTGAGCTTGTTGACCGTCTTCTACGAGACGTTCAGTCCGGAGGACACGTGGAAGGCCCCTCAAGTGGCTGAGAAGTTCTTCCCCACGCAGGACCGCCTGTGGCTGCTGATCTTCCACAAGTACTACGTCTGCTCGTGCTCGATGGACATGCCTTGCCCCGTGCAGGCAAGACGTGACCGTCGTCAGCGTCAACGCGAGGAAGAAGAGGAGGACGACAAGACCATCAAGCTGGGACTGGGCGACTTTATCTTCTACAGTGTGCTCGTCGGTCGTGCTGCCATCAAGGACTTCTCAACCTTCGCCGTGACTTTCGTGTGTATCGTCATGGTACGTCAAGCTCATGTGTGTACATTATCGCTTTGCAAGTTTACTAACATTCGTTTCTCGTTTGCAGGGTCTTGGAGGAACACTTTTCCTGCTGGCGGTGCTGCACAAGGCATTGCCTGCTTTGCCCATCTCGATCTTCTTGGCCACGGCTTTCTACTTCCTGACCGAGTACATCTTCATCGACTTCTGCAGCTTCATGATGACGTTCCCAGCCGCAGTGTAGTGGAAATTTGAGAATAAACCAAGAAGAAAGAAATAGTTGTGTTTTGCCGTCACTAAAAACATATTTTTTTTGCGGCGGTTGGGTGAGAACTCCTGACTGAGAACAAGGATAGAAGTCCATGGCGACGATAGCGACTGAGCTGGAGCAAAAGCTGGTCCAAGCGTGTTCGGAAGGAGACCTCGACTTGTGCCTTACGAGCGTGGGCGAGTTGCAAACCCGATATTCCGTATCCTCCGAGTCGGTCCAAGAGCTGCTCGGATACGTTTTTTCTTGTGCTTCAGCGCACAACCAGGTGGACATCATGAAGCTCCTCTTGTATCCAGCAGCCACGAGCTTATCCGTGACATTGGCCAAGGAAGTTCACGATTCTCTACTCTACGGAATGTGTCGATGGGGAAAGTACTTCCCACGCAGACCTCGGTTCCAGTGCTGCTACGCATTGCGCTATCTCGCGTACGCTGCAATCGTATGCGTCGAGCAGAACGCACTGCAGGCGCTCGAGTTTCTCATCCAGCATCAGACGCCACCGACACCTGCGCTGCTTGTGGACGTGGATGTGGTGCGCTGTTTCCGTTTTGCGCTCGAGTTCGGCAGCGATTTCCATGCTCCAGCACCCGAAGCCTATCGACCGATGCTGATGCTGATGCTGCACCGATACCCAGTGTTGCTTCTTCCCCACGTGAATGGAAAACATGAGCAGGACATGTCAGTAGACGCCGTCACCAGGGAGCGCATGGACGCACTAAGATCGAGCTTAATGTACGAGTACGTCACGAATCCGCAGATACAGGCGTAGATCAAGTAGCGAGGCTAGAAAGCAGCGAGAGAGAGAAATATCATAGAATAAAGCAAGCGAGCCTGTCGAGGACACATACAGTTATGCAGGGCTTACTTAGAGTGGGTCGATGGCCAGTTACTTTTTGAAGGCAGCGTCGAAGAGCACGATGATGGCACTCATGTTGTCGCGACTGCCCTTGGCCAGGCACTCGTCCAGCAGCATCTCGGCAATATCCTTGGGATTCTTGACTCCGCTTTTGAGCTTGCCACGGATAAACTTGCGCAGCTGGTCGTTGCTCATGACGTCGAAGATTCCATCGCAGCAGAGCACGAGAAACTCGTCCGCTGGGTCGCGGCGCTGCACGCGGACACAAGGCTCCGACGTCACCAGCTGCTGGTGCGGCTTCAAGTCCGCATTGCGCTTGAACCACAAGTCGCCGAAGCTGCGCGAAACGGCAACGCCGCCGCACACACGACCGCGGAAGACCGTGCCGCCTGCCGCCACGATCCGCTGCTTCTCGAACTCCAGGTCCGGCTTGTGGTCCACCGACAGCTGCAGCACTTCGGGGACCTTGGCGTTACTCAGGATGCAGCGGGAGTCCCCCACGTTGGCACACACCACGTCTTTGGGCGTGACAATGGCGAAGAGCCCCGTGGAGCCCACTTCGTCACAGGATGAGCCGAACTCGGGGTCTTCCTTCAGCATCTCGTCAGCGTCCATGAAGCCCTCGCACAGCGCCACAGCCAGCGACTCTGGCGACTTATGGTCCTTCTTAAAGGCGTCCGTAGCGGTGATAGCTCCCACGATCTTCTCCGCACTGACAGAATACAAAAAAATAGTTATCACAAATAAGAAAAAAACTAGTCAGTACAGTCACCGGGGTATCCTCGTATCGACCTCATAGGCCACCTACATGTACGTGGAGACGGCGGGCCCGCCGTGGCCGTCGAACACCGCTACGCACGTGGTGTCCGGCACGCTCTTGTGCATCGGGATCCCCACGACGTCCACGTCCTGGCCGACAAAACCATAAAATAATAAGCAATTATGACACCAATTATTCTACTCTTAGGTATATCGGCATAGGACGCCCTAACCTCCATGGTATCGCGCCAGCCTTGCATGGAGGCCTTGCCAATGGACATGCCGGGCGCCGAGAAGGTCTCGGACGTCTTGGTCGTGATGGGCTCGGCGAGGAAGCGGGACATCTTGCGGCTATTGAGGAATGAAGAGGAAAAAGCAAATGTTGTGTACAGTTCGTGTATCCTGCGTTTTGGGTTCACAACTGACTCGACTTCAACGCGTTGCCGTACTTGTAGCTATTCGACGCATGATATCCCAGTTTGGTGCTCACTTTAGGCAAGTCACGCATTCGCTGGACATTTGACATATATTTTTTTATTTATTCAGGCTGGAAAACCTAGAACTTCTTGCACTAAAATGTCATGACGGTCGCGGTCTTGTGTCGATTAGCCTCGTTCTCCAGCTTCTCGCTAATGGCCATCAGCGCCGGGAACTGCTGGGCTTGGAGGGCTCCTTCCAGCGCAAAGTCCGCCAGCAGCACTCGCGCAGTGTCCATGTCACTACGACACAGTGCCAGGTCGCCAGTGGTACCCGAGATGGCGACGGGTGCGCAGTGGAACACGCTGGCGAAGCCGCCAGCAAAGCACTCGAGCAGCTTGAAGCGCCGCTCCGTCAGCGCCCACGCTTCCTCGAACGGTGTGTCAGAGCTGCAGTTCGCCAGCGCAGCACTCAGGACCGACTCGCGGACGGCGCCGCGACGCAGAGCCTGGAGTTCCTGGTCCATGAGGTCGACGTCTTCCTCGGACAGGAAGCTGCGCACCATCGGGCCGTACGTCTGCAACAACGTCGCAAAGTCGCGTCCACTGAGCTGTGCCAGCTCGTGCGGCAGCGTCGGAGGCAGGAAATCGGTCGGCTTCGGGTCGCTGGGTCCGCGGCTGGCAACAGGGCTTTGCTCGTCGCCCAGGGTGGTGCTTAGCTCTAGCAGTGACTCGATCATGTTGACTCCGCAGATGGCCAGGTTTTCCCCCACCAGGTCCACAATGGGGGCTTCAGTGTTGTTGACGATGTGAATAGACGGCGCGTTCGTCTCCTTGATGAAGGCAAGCACGCTGGCTTTGCTTAATGAAAAGCGGCCCTTGCGTGACTTGTACATCTTACTCTGCATCGAGTCTAAAGCCGGCAGCGAGTCGTTCAGCGGGCCGAGCGCACGGAAGGCCGCAGCGCATTCCCTCGATAGTGCAGCTACTGCTGCAATTTGATCAGCGATAGTCGCGTGGTTACGTAGCAGCTTGGTGAATGTCTCGTTCACACGGGTAGCAACCCAGTCCACAGCAGCGAAAAACAGCCACCAGGAGCTATCCGGTGCGCTCGGGGGCTGCTCAGTCTCCAAGTGCTGGCAAAGCAGCGCACGGTGGGCCGCAATCCAGTTTGTCATGTTTCCAAGCGCTATCCACCTGTCCTTCGAGCTTGTGGTGCCACCGGGGGCCGGAGGAGACGCTCCTATCCTAGCAAGAAGCTCGGGTTGTCGGCGGATGTAAGCCGAAAACTCCTTCAGAACTAGCAAGAAGCAGCCGCCCTGCAGTGACGAATAGAAGTTCGCCACGATGCAGTCTAACTGATGGCATCCACTCGACGAGCGGTACACGACAGGGGTGGCTGCTTCTTGTTGCAGGCGTGCCACCATATCCAGCACTCGAGGCGGCATTTGTGCGTCACCGTCAGTAGCGACGCCAATAAGGCGATGCCGCCAGTTGGGAAGTACGGCGCTCATCACTTTCTCCAGTGTGCTATACATCATCAGCTTGCACTTGTTCTCGAATGCCGGGATCGACAAAAGATGGACATTGTGCATGGCTCCTCCACCGTACACCTTCACTCGAAACTCCAGGTACGATCGCACGGGCGCGTGCTCCATTGATGCGCGTAAAACTAGCGAAAAGGCCCAGCATCCGCGGAGAAGTCTTGAGGTTACGTGCAGATTCGCTGCGATGATGAGTCGTACAAACTCGGCCGTCTGCTCCTCGCTGTATTGCGGGCTTGCGTTCAGGACACTGAACTGCTTTTCAGCCAACACAGCAGCATGATCGTTCCCGTTGTGCACCAGGTCACGAAGAAGCACTGGCGCATGCGCCCGAAACGACCGCATTGCGCTCGAAATCTGTCGGAACGACAATCCACCAGCTGCCAGCTCCACCAAGCAGTCAATCTGCGAGCGTGAGAACGCCACCACGCGGTACAACGGCTCCACCACAGTTCCTACCAATGTACACGACTGAAACGTGTCTTTTGGCGGGCACCACTTGGCCACAGCATTCGATGTCGGTTCGTGCGCATGGTCCATTACGTGGTGACTCTGCTTCTCGATGGCGTCGGGCACAGTCGGCTGCGTGGCGCCAATGGCCAGCACAGCCACTAGCTCCACAATGGCCGGTGCCACCTCGAAGCACCTCTGTCTCTCCTCCCTGGTCGGTTCCAGCGCCCAGACCTCTCCGGGCGCCAACTCGACGTTGAGCTTCTGGGTCTGGTTCACCACTGGCGGGCCCTGCATCTCCACGGGCGCTCCTTCTGGCAGCGGGAAGAATGCCCTTTTATCGTCGTCTGAGCAGGCCTGGTATCTCTTCCACGTCTCGCAGTGCGAAAGTTCGTGGTGCTGCTGGTACTGATCTGTGCGGAACGAATTGCGGAAGTACTTGATGTTCTTGGTGGAGCGGCGCTGCTTGTCCGGCCGCTGTTCGCGCCCGAAATGCTGGCAGAAGCGGCACACCACGAGCGTCACCTCTCCTGTGGCTTCGTCACGGGCCACGGGTGCCAGTCCGAACTTGAGTTCGTGCGACTTGAGGAACCGCAGGAATCGCTTACGGTTCAAAGGTTTGGTCACTGCCGAAGCGGGGGCGCCGGGGGTGCCGCCATTTAAGCGCCGTCTTTTCAGGTCCGGAGCGGCTGCCGCTGCGGGTTGCGGCACCCCGGGAGCGGGGCTGGAGCCGCTGTGAGGAGGCCTCGAAGGCGTTCCAGCACGCGATGCCGCCATGGCGTTCAAATTGTGAATGGTGTCTGACACACCAAACCTCTGATAGAAATACGATGCGAGTGTTTCTAACGAAGTTGAAGCGGACATGTTGCCTTTTTCAATTGAAAAAGCTTGTATATTGGCGTTCTATACACGGCAGTGCCGTAGCTGCCCCATTGCTGCGATGTATACTATTGATGTGGGGACGTCGACGTTCTCGATGGAGCCTTGCAATAGACAGAAGTGACCGTCGATTTTGCGTCCTTGCCTCCATCGACGTGTGCCTGACTCGATAGGATCGAGTGCGTCGCCGTCGGGCTGCTCTGCTGTCACTGCGGTTTCTTCTTCTTTCTCAGGTGCTTCTTCCTCCTTAGACGCGCACGGTTCGAGCCCTTCGAGACTCTTGTCCATCGCGTCTAGATCGGCTTCGTCCTGGTTGGCGTACGAGCTGTAACTTGTGTCTGCCTCGTCCCGCTCCTCCTCTTCGTCTGTATCGTACGGCTGACCGTTCAGCTCATTCAATGCATCCTCGTCGTATGCATCGCTGGTGGCGGCCTCATCCCCCTCGCTGATATTTTCCTCCTCCCAGCTCGTCCTACGAGGTAAAAAGCCTTGTTGGGGGACTTCAGACGACGCGGCGTCATTCTCCTTTCCGGGGCTTCGTTGCTCTGTTTCTTTGACAATAGTTTCACTTAGCGGGGCGGCATGCTCCAGTGCTGGGAACACAATCACCTCTTGCCCAAACAAGTCAACATCCAGCTGAAGACTAGTCAACAGCTCTTGGGCAAAGATGTGCCGGTCACGAATGCTCTCGCCTGAGTTCTTCTTGGATTTTCGTGACAAGACTTCCATTCGCTCCAAGAAAATTGCAACCTTGTTCCGCGACAGCCTTCTACACGAGGAATTTCCTGAATTCGAATTGAAGACGCTAACAGTGAGATCGCAGTCGATGTCCTGAATCAACTGGTGTTGACTTCGCTGCTGATACCACGTTTCCCTTTCGATTTCAACCTGATCAAGTGAAACTTCCGCTACGAGATAGCCATTTCTCCAGATCAAGCCGGACTGGAGCAGGATCGACGAGCGTATTGGCTGCGTGAACACCTGAGACGTCGAATGAGGTAGTTGTTGTCGTGATCTTTTCTTCTCCAACGTCGATACTCCCGCTGGTCGACTCGAGCATGGCTGGAGCAGCGTGTTCACACGTGCGTTGACGATGAGCTCATTTCTTAACGTACCGACGTCGTCACCACTGGGAACAGAGATGATATGGAGGTGCCGAATGGCAGCGACGGCCATTCTGTCCATGCTCAACGTACAGTTCCGACCTTGGTCACCTTCAAACAGGATGTTGTACAGTTCGTCGACACTCACTTCAACATACAGCGCTGGCTTACACGACGTAATCGATTCGGAGAATGATGAACACCGCGATGGGGGTAACTTGTCCATCAGTTGAAAGTATATCGTGAATCCCTTGGTTTTCCCATCCGCTGTACTGGATTTCGTACCTCCAGGATAGCTTGTCGGAGGACATGTAGACGCGAACGCATGAGCCTTCCGCTTACTACCGACGAGACGAGCACTCGACCCGCTGTTACTTTGCTTCTCGTCGTCCCCAAAGTCAACAGTTTGATGCAAGCAAAAAGCCACAAGCTTCGGTGACGCATCAAAGCGCATGGCTTGATCACTTTTCCTTTCGACACTCGGTGCGAGGAATATCATCTCTCCTTGGTCCGCTCCAAGCAACGCGAAGTTAATATGGTCGCAAATACTACGCGCAATCTCCTGCATGGACAAGTTAGTCCCAGCAGCGGCCGCCGTCTCAGCTGCCAGCGATGACGAGCTGCTTTTTTCCAGCAGCTCGTGGGTCATTTCCTTGGTGATACTTAGTTTGTACTCGCATTGAAGCTCTCGATGGTACGCATAGACATCGAAGCCGTAAGGATTCGTAACCCCATCGCCACAAAAGACTGTCAGCACAAGGTAAGTGCCTCCCACAAAGCGCCCGGTCTTGAGCAGTTGGTACTTCGCATCGCCCGAAACTTCGTTTTCTGCTTGTCTACCGTGGAGATCTCCAATGAATTTTGCAGCGATGGCAGTCGAACTGCGGTAAGGCAGACTTCGCGCTGACATGCTTTCCGTAAAGCCTGTATCGCTAGCTGGGCGGGTGGGACTGCTACTCCGATTCCTTGGCGAAGACGGCACTTTGTTGTTCATACTTGAGGTAGAGTCAGCAGCACTCAAAACACAGTGTGGCGACGATATGGGAGGCAGCGAAGGCTGCTGCGGCATCGCTTTGCGAAGTGATCGGAAGGCCGGCGACATGTTCAGCTGCAGCTTCTTCGGTGACGTCGGGATAAACTTGATAGGGTGGGGAACTACCGGGATGCTTGGCAGGGGTTCTGCTCGTGCACTGGCCCGCAGAAAGCTGGGACGTCGAGGAGAGGGGCCGAAGCAACTACTACGCCCTTCATCAGCACCGTACTGCTGCTTCGGCGAAGCAAGCGCATCCACCGCAACCGGGAACTCACTAATCGATGAAAGGTACGACAGGTTCTGCTGCCATTCGCGCCGTAGATCATCATTCCGGTAGTGGGATACGCTCTTCCGGATGCGCTCGAAGACTTCCGCGTTGTCCGTTTTGATCTCTTTCAGCCGTCTAGCGCGAAATGACCCATTAAGCGACTTTTTCCTCGATCCTGCAGGCGGTGGCGCCAACTTGCTTGAAGACAGCTTAACTGGGGCGGTACTGCCCAAGCCAGGGACGGGAGCTACTTCTCGGAACTCCTCCATTTTAGCCAGAGACCGCTGGAAATCGTCCATGGGCTGACTTTGAGCGGTAGCATCCAGGATCAAAGTCTCGCTGTCCCCCACTGAATCAGCGTGTTTGCTAGCTAGATGCGCCAGTTCACCAGTTGAGTCTGAATTGGCCAACGAGGCACCAGCGCTCAACGGCGGCTCGCCCTGAATGCAAGCCATGGACGAGAAGCTCCCCATGATGGAGCGTGCTGGTCGCAGTCGAAAAGAGCTCGACGATTGGGACACTGGCTTGGGTAGGATGCCGCTCAAGTACGACTTCACGCCACCGATCTTCCTTCGATGAAGCTCCTGGGCCTTTTCCAGCTCTCGCGCTCGACAGATCTTGCTGCTCGATTTCTCGGCACGATGCATCCTTGACCTAGTGCTTCTCTCGCTCTCGGACGACCTGCTTTCTGGGAAACCTTGAAAGCTCCAAGATACCAACCTATCTCATCAACCAAGTCAAACCAAGTTGCAGCCACCAGCGGTCTGCGAGCGCTGTATAATGTCGCCCTCTTTAAGTTCTCCCTGCAGTGAAAGACGACACAAATACCTGTTGCAAGGCACCGTTCTCATCAGCGCAAGAATAGCTCCTCTCATTTGATGCTGCTGGGCTGCCTTCCAGCGTTGGCTGTCCCCAGAATACCCCACACGAAGCCAGCGAAAGCCAACTGCATCAATTGTCGAGGCCATCCATTTAGCAAGTGACGTCTGCGAAGTAGCGCTCTTCTGCGTCGCGCTGCATCTCCTCATAGTCGTCTAAAGTCTCATCTGCGTCAATCTCGGCATAGCTCACGTACTCGCTGTCCTCACCGTTAAGGAACCTGGTGCTCATCAGTTCAATGAGTTGCTGGCGCCGATCGTCGACGCTGCAGAGCGTGGGGTCTTCTTCTTCCTCCTCTTCATCATCTCCCTCTTCTTCCTCCTCCTCCTTTTCCTCTTCATAGAGCCTCTGCATTCTCTCCTGCTCCTGCCTCTCGTCTGCAGCTCTGAATTTGCCCCATTTTTCTTGCTCTGCCACGCGTCGCTTCTCCATCTCGCTGCGTTGACAAGTGTCCATCAAGAAGGAGGATAGCGTCTGGTCTCCGTTATCCACCGTTGGTGCAGTGCTCCTGTCCAGTCCCAGGTATTGCCCCAAGTAGAAATGAAACAGCGCAGGACTGCGCTGCTGCATCATGGCGTCTGAGAAGTATTGGTCCTCCTTGTCCGGCGCCTCCTCCACCAGCAGCTGCTGCAGGCGTCGATATCGGCGGTTCTTGACCACCACACTGGGGCCACTGCGGGACGCTGTGAGACCGGCATTGTGTTCCGCTCGTGCTTGGGCCATCGACACGGGCTCACCACCTGAAGGCAGCTCGAGCGATGCCATGTAGGCGTCCAGCGAGTCCATATCCTCGGAATCAATACGGTAAAGTTTGTGAGTAGGTCTCGGAAAGATGATGCCGAGAGTGAGAGTGAGAGTGAAGGAAATGCAAGGGGATCGAAGAGCTACAGGCTGTATCGAGATGCAGACGTATGGTTACATTGCTCTTCCATTGTAGTGTGTGTTCATGGCAGCAACTGATTACCCTAGAAGCGGCGACGTGGAGTAGCAGAGTCCCGCTATCCTCGCCCTGTTCCTGCATCGCAACTCCTTCCTTCGCCTCCTTTTTCTTCTGCCTCGTGACTGTCTAGTTGGTCTTCTTGAATTCCGCGAGCAGCTCGGCCAGCTCGCCCGACTTGCTCATGTCCGTGATGATGTCGCAGCCGCCCACGAACTCGCCCTTGACGTACAGCTGCGGGATCGTCGGCCATTGCCTGCACCACCAGAACGTCACCACAAATAATCAGTAAAACAGTCACTCTTCTCACACCCCTTCCTGCCCATTGCATCTGTCCGTACGAGTACTCCTTGACGCCGTCGCGGATCTCCGGATGATCCAGCACGTTGACGCTGTCGAAGCTCACGCCCTGCGCGTGCAGAATGCGCACGACCTGCATGCTGAAGCCGCACTGCGGAGCCGACGGCGTGCCCTTCATGTACAGCATAACCGGGTACGTCTTGACGTGGCTCTCGATCATCTTGAGGATCTCGTCCTTCTCCGTAGACTTGGCCGCGTGATACTTGGGCTGGAAGTCCGAGTGCGATTCTTCGTCGTTCTTGGCCGAGAAGAAGCGCTGCTGCTGCTGCTGCAGGGATACCATGGGGGCCATCTGGACAGTGCGGGCCGCGAACGTGCGCTGGGTGCCGCGTACGGCGGCGCGTGCCGCACGGCGAACGATCATCGTCATCACCATCTTGCTGTCGGGATTCCGATAGAATTGTGAGGCGTTCTGTTAAAGCGCGTCAATATGATGGGTACGCATTAACAGCCAACCAGCGTTCTTCAGTCACTCTTCTGGATATGTTGTATACTCTATGTGTCATTATTATGAATTCCCTCCCCCGCCCATTCTCATCCTACCAGAATTACACCAGGAAGCCCATGACGTCTAACCCGCCGCACGTGGCCACGCAGCAAGGCGGCCTGGCCGCCAAGCAGGCTGCGGCTGCCGCCGCCGCGCGCTTCGCCGGCTACTCGTCGTTCTACGCGTCGCCTCCAGCCCAGAGTCCCAGTCCGCGCGGCCAGTTCTTCCCGCCCCGGCCAGGCATGTTTGGTCGAGGCCCGCCGCCTCCGCGTCCTCCCCATGGTTTCGCCCGGCCGCCGCCGCCTCCTCAGTTCTTCAACGGCCGTGGCCCACCCCCTATGATGCGTCCGCCGCCTCGCCCAATGGCTGGCCAGGCGCCACCTTCCTCGTCCCAGTGGCAGTGGAGCCAGGGCTCGAGTATGCAGACCCAGACGCAGGCCCCGACCAAGACAGTGGCCTCCATGCCGCCTGTGAGGTTCAATATCAGTCCGCAGAACCGCGGGCCGCCTCCTCGAAGCTTTGGCCCGCCACCTCCGGCCTTCTCAGCGCCTAAACCTGCGGTCCCTGCTGCGGCTCCGAGCATGGGAGCTAACGGCAAGTGGCCGGATGCCCTACATGACTACGTGAAGCGGGCCTTTGCTCGCTGTAAGGGGGCGGCGGACCAGGCAATCACCCAGAACGCCCTGAAGGAGATGATCACCAATGCCATTATGGCCAATAGCCTGTGGACAAAGAACTGGCCGGCCGAGCCGCTGCCCGTGCTGGTGGGGGACAGGCCGGCTGCGGCCATGCAGGCCAAGGTCGGAATGGACGGGCCCATGCCTGGCCAGTCTAGGTTTGCAGCTTCGCCGAGTGGCAATAGTTTCCAGCCGAGTCAGGGCTTCACGCCGTTCAAAGAGCCGCCAGCCAAAAAGAGCAAGGCGAACAAGCGCAAACACGACGGCTTTGAGATGGACGCAGCCGACAAGCAGCGTAAGAACCAGAGAAAGCAGAGGTTCCACATGACCCAGCAGGAACTCAAGAGTTTGGTGACTCCCGAGGTGGATACGAAGAGACTGCAGGTGCTCACGCTGGATGGAGACCTGGACCTCGCGGCCATGGTCATTAAAGGTACTAGTCAGACGATTGAAAAGGAATACTTGCGATTAACCTCTCCCCCGCATCCGTCGACGGTCCGACCCGAGCCGGTGCTGCACAAGGCGCTGGAGCTCGTCAAGTCGAAGTGGAAGAAGGGTGACCGCGATTATATTTATGCCTGTAGCCAGCTCAAGTCCATCCGCCAGGACTGCACGGTGCAGCATATCAAGAACGCCTTCACGGTGTCGGTGTACGAAACCCACGCTCGCGTGGCACTCGAGTCCGGCGATATCAACGAGTTCAACCAGTGCCAGACGCAACTCCACGAACTGTACGAGAAGATGATCCCGGGCGAGGCGCTCGAGTTTCTCGCGTACCGCATTCTGTACTGTGTGTACGTGTCTCTGCAAGCGAAGAAGGGCGACTCCAATGCCGGCCAGCTTGGCATGTACAACGTGCTGGCCATGGTAACAGCCAAGCTGCGTGCGGACCCGGCGATCGCCCACGCGCTGGCCGTGCGGCAGGCGGTCGCTATGAATGATTACCATCGTTTTTTCAAACTCTATGTAGGTGCTCCGAATATGGCAGGTTACCTGATGGACGTGATGGTCCCCGCGATTCGACTCGGCGCTCTTCGAGCAATGTGCAAAGCGTAAGTCAAGCCGGATGCGAGTTGTTTCTCGTCGGTATGCTGTTTCTAACCTGTGCTTTGTACAATGATTTACTACTTGTGCAGGTATCGACCAACTCTCTCGGTGCAGTATATCCGCGACGAGCTCAAGCTCGTGGGCAAGGAAGGCAAAGCGTTCATCCGTCAGTCTGGCCTCACCTTCATGAAGGGCGACAAGACGCGTGTGGACACCAAGGCGTCGAACATCGTCTGGGTGCTGAGCAACGAGTCGTCGCTTATTTAGGCCAACAGCCTCCGTATACTACCCGTGGGAACATCATGTGAAAGCGAGGGCAAGCAGTCTTGAAGAAGCGTGATAGGGAGACCGTACGAGATCGAGCAAAGCATTGCCTTGTCCTGTGGGAAGTAAGATGCTGGTAGCTTGCAATGATCGCCAAGAAGAACGAAGTTGCCATACCCTGCCCGCCAGCCATCGAAGCAAGGGTGTCTCCGAAAGTTGCATTGACTCCAAAACCGAGGTGGAGAACGTGGGCAATGGCGATACTTCAGAAAGTGAATGAAGCATGGATTGAGAAGCGGCGGGCGGGGAAGAAGACTGCTTGGTAGCTGGGGGAATTGGACGGGACGAAGCAACCTGGAGAGTGATGAGAACGCAGCCGTGTTTCGCCATACGCGACGCTGCTTACATGTACGGGGACTTAACTTCTCTTAGCCAGCGAGAAAGAGTGAGTTGAAGGAGTCGAGACGTGCCACGCAGTACGCACACTGCAACGGCCGTAGCATTTGTACAGCTCATCAGAACTGGTAAATGCATGCATAGCTAACATAATGAAAACTGCTTTTTGAGTTCGCTCGTTGCGTTCGTTATCTATGTGGGGAGGGATTCTAGGCAGAGGATGCTGCTTTGTGCACGCAGCGGCATGTTCACGCTGACTTGCCGGTGCCTACTTACAGCTTGCGCTTCTTCTGGGCGGGCTCCTCCTGCTTGCTGCCGTCACGAGCCAGCTGGATCATGGCGGCGTCAGCAATAGCAAGGGCCGCCATGGACTCCACAAGCGGGACGACGCGGGGCAGCACGCACGGGTCGTGACGGCCCTTAGCCTCCAGCACAGTCTCCTTGCCGTCGTAGCCGACCGTGGGCTGGGCGCGGCCGATGGTTGACACGGGCTTAATGGCCACGCGGAAGTAGATGTCGGCGCCGCTGGTAATACCGCCCAGCACGCCGCCAGCGTCGTTCTTGGTCACGCCAAGCTTCTGCGGCTGCGACGGATCCGAGCCTGCGCAGAACGGGTCGTTGTGCTCCGAGCCGCGCTTGCTGGTGCCCGAGAAGCCCGAGCCGATCTCGAAGCCCTTGGTGGCCGGGATAGACATCATGGCGTGGGCCAGCACGGCCTGCATCTTGTCGAAGCACGGCTCGCCCAGACCCACGGGCGCGTTGCGGATCACGCACGTGACGACGCCGCCCGTCGAGTCCTCGTCCACCTTCATGGTGCGCACGACCGTGGACATGGCGCAGGCCGACGGCGGGTGCGGGCAACGCACGGGAATGAGGTCATCCGTGAGCCATGCCTCCAGGTTCTTGGGCGCGGAGACGACCTCGCCCTTGCGGTTGTAGACCACCTTCTCCGTGTCGATGTAGGCGGGCGTGGCCAGGTCGTCCAGGGCCTTGACGAACTCGGTGTCGTACGCCTTGTCGTTCTCCAGCTGCTTGGCCGCGTCGTCCACCTTGGTCCACTTGGCCGGGTCGCGCAGGATGCGGATGGACCCGATGGTGTCCACGTCCTCGCGCGTGTAGATGGCTTTCTTGGGGTCGTTCAGCAGGTCGCGCGGCATGTCCACCGTGCCGATGGAGCTCACCCAGCACACGATGGACGTGCCGAACTTCTCCTTGAGCCACTTCTCAGCCACGGCACCAGAGGCCACGCGGCCGATGGTCTCACGGGCGCTGGCACGGCCGCCACCGCTGCTGGCGCGCGTGCCGTACTTCATCTGGTACGTATAGTCGGCGTGGCCGGGGCGGGGCACCTCGTCCATCTCCTTGTAGTCCTTGGGACGCACGTTCTCGTTGGGCACGAAGAGCGCCAACGGCGTGCCGAGCGTGAAGCCCTTCTCCGTGCCGCTCATGATGGTCACGTTGTCCTTCTCGTCGCGAGGGGTCGTGAGCTTGCTCTGGCCGGGGCGACGGCGCGTCAGCTGCGGCTGGATATCGGCCTCCGTGAGCGCCAGCGACGGCGGCACGCCATCTACGATACAGCCCACGCCCTTGCAGTGAGACTCGCCGAAGGTCGTCACGCGGAAGAAGCGGCCGAAGGTGCTCATGTCAATCGGGTGGCGTGAAGGAGGAGAGTTCTAAAGTAACGATAGGAATGCCAAGTATGAAGGTGTATCATGGTGTGGCGCACACCAGTCCACATGCCTTCGGAAATTAATGCCACCGGGATAGTATTGCCGAGATGGCTACATTCGTTGCCTCGCGCCAACGTGAACTTTCTTGTGGACGGCTTGACGGCGCAGAAACTCGTACGCGCTCGCGTGGCCCAATGGATACGGCGCTGCCCTCCTAAGGCAGAGATTGCGGGTTCAAGTCCCGCCGTGAGTAGACTTTTTCGGCCCAAATCCCCCGATTTTGCTTGCGAGCTCGGTGGGGCGGGGGAACCGCCAAAATGGGATGCATCATTCGGCTTGGCTCACTGCACCAACTGTGGTTCTGCCGCTGTAGGCACCCACATTCCAACGCGATTGCGAGCCTGCCAGCGGAGACTTATGCGGCACCACCTGGAGCTAAGTCGCTAGCTCCAGCTCACCGGGCGCCACTTGGTGTCCCTGATGAGCTCCCTGGCGCGGTCGATGACGAACACGAAGCCATCTTCATCAATGTTGCCGATGTCGCCCGTGCGGAGGAACCCGTCCGTGAAGATGCTCTGGTTGGCCTCGTGGTTGTTCTCGTAGGCCCAGCATGATCTGCGGGCCGCGGTAGAGCAGCTCACCCTCCTGGTTCGACGGCAAGTCTCGATCCGTGCTCATGCAGCGAACACGACGCTCCGTGTTGGGCACCAGCCGTCCAGCGCTCCCTGAAAGGCACAACAAACGCCAACGTCAGCGACAACTACAAATGCATTCCGTGCTCTTGGGCTACTTCACGCCAGCGCCGATTGGGCAGGCAGACCTGGTGGCACAGGCGACTCGCTCTTCCCTGCGGCTGCAGGTCAACATGGGTTCCTATCATTCCTCAATGGGTGTCGGCGACCACAGCGACCGATTACCTGCACTACGAGCAGTGCAAGCAGCGTCCATACACATGTAGACAGAATTGTGCCCCATGCTGCACAATTGGATTGGTACGTGTTCTTGTGGTCCCCAGCTGTCTGTCAAATCCGCACATCGAAGTTGATTATTGGCGTCATTCCTGAATTTGCTCCACACCAAGCACCACCCAAACCCGATCCGCCATGCCGAGCACGCAGCCGCATCCCGAGCCTGAAGTAGAGCGCGTGACCAAGCGTCAACGCCTAGAAGACCGCAACGTCGTGGCCATCAAGCCGCTGGTTCCGCCCGCCTGCGTGCTGGAGGAGCTGCCTGTGACCCCCGAAGTTCACGAACTAGTGGACGCCACCCGCGAGGCCGTGTCCAACGCTTTGCACGGCAAGGACGACCGCCTCGTGGTGATCGTGGGCCCGTGCTCCATCCACGACGTGGAGGCTGCCATGGACTACGCCAAGCGCCTCAAGACGCTCGCCGCCGAGCTGGACGGTGAGCTGCTGGTGATCATGCGCACCTACTTCGAGAAGCCCCGCACGACCGTCGGCTGGAAGGGCCTGATCAACGACCCCGACCTCAACCAGTCGTTCAACATCAATAAGGGCATTCGCATTGCACGGAAGCTGCTGCTAGACGTGAACGCGCTTGGTCTGCCCGTGAGCCTCGAGTTCTTGGACACTATCTCGCCGCAGTTCACATCCGACCTCATCTCGTGGGGAGCCATCGGCGCACGCACCACCGAGTCACAGCTGCACCGCGAGCTCACGAGCGGGCTGTCCATGCCCGTGGGCTTCAAGAACGGCACGGGGGGCAACCCCAAGGTGGCGGTGGACGCGGCCGTGGCCGCTTCGCAGCCGCACAACTTCCTGGGCCTGAACGAGCATGGCCTCGCGTCGATCGTCCGCACCAAGGGCAACAAGGATTGTCATGTCATCCTGCGCGGAGGCTCGAGCGGCCCCAACTACGAGCAGAAGTTCATTGACGAGGCCGCGACGATGCTGGCCAAGGCCAAGCAGCCGACCAAGATCATGGTGGACTGCTCGCACGGCAACTCCCGCAAGCTGCACGCTAACCAGATCAAGGTGGCCAGCTACCTGGCCGACCTCGTGGCCGAGGGCAACGCGAACGTGCTCGGCGTCATGATCGAGTCCAATATCGTGGAGGGCAATCAGTCGCTGGGCGACGACCCATCCAAGCTCATCTACGGCAAGAGCATCACGGACGCGTGCATCAACTGGGATGACACGGTCACGACGCTGAAGGAGCTCGCCGCCGCAGTCACGAAGCGACGCAAACGCGCCGTCGCTGCCGTGAACCCGGCCGCCAACTAGTCGTTCAAATATCTATTGCCCACACCAATATAAAGGTTGATACTCGTGTAAACAGTGTTTTGCCAGGAAACAATGTGGTGTTGGTGTTCACAAAAGTCGAGTCTGCAGGGTATTCCGACGACAGGTGGAACATGAGCGAGCCTCGGTTTGCTGCGATGTCGTACCGACGAGAGTTCGCGACGGCCGTGGCGTACTGCGAGGGGCCATCGGAGAAGTTAGTCGAGAGCACGGGGAACTGCT